>JAQGAD010000252.1:0-51510 GCA_034696625.1 Isotomurus palustris | reverse complement strand
GGAGAGTTGACACCAGTTTGCTCATCTTAATCCCTAGAGCTTTTATCTCGTATTATTCTGCGGACAAAGCTTTTATCTTGTTGAGCAGAAGGTGAATCGAGCATTAGTTCTTTGTATATCCAACTTGTATTTATTGACGTAAGAATACGAGGAAGCGTGATACCTTAATCATCCAGCATTGTGTAGACAAGAATGACAAATTATTTTCCTGTGAAAGTCATTTTGAGCATAAAAGGGGCTGTGTTCCCACAAAGCAGAGGAGGATAAATTGATGATTTTGTTCCACAGTGATGATCATGACGAGGTGGAAATTGGATTTTTATCTCACGTTGTCGACCTCATTAAGATATCTTATAGTGTACAGGCATACAGTGTCTATCACTCTAATGCTCCTTATGAAATTCCTTTCTTAAGCATTGGTACCTAAGGCCCCCTAAAAATTTCGTGCATATTGCAGTTCATGCGAAAGGGAATAATAATTTCATGCTTGATAGTTTTATAGAGGAACTACTATATACACACTATTATTTGCATGTAAATTGCGAAGAGCAGCCCTTGAGTCTGGTTGCCCAGCCCTTATAGTCATTCACACGAATATTAGAAGCTTGCTACTTAACAAAGAACTTCATCTTTGGGAGTAGAGAATGCTGTAAGAGAACATTCAGAATATTAAGGACTGACACTGACACCCACTACCTATAACAAGCACATCTACACACTCCTTTCCCGACTGTTGTAAGCTCCTAGTATAATATCCGGGTTTCGTTGGATTCATAGAACATTTTTTGTCAAAAAGAATCAGCTGAAAAAGGAGTTTTGAATTTAAGTGGAACTCTTTGGTGCTGGACACGAGTAATCTAATCTATTGGATAAAGATTAATCTGTGTTTCTTCGGTAATTCTTCCCCGATAAACTTAAGTGCATTAAGGTAAGATTGTCTGATTCTACTAACATTCTATACTAAGTTGTCAATTACCTCAGATACTTAATGTACAGGACCGTTGTAGTATTTATCATTCTTATCTTTAATTAATAAACATGTCTAAATTATAATATTATAATGTTTGTATACGCATAAAGATATTAACAAACTAGTGTGTTACACGCTAAGTCACATAACCACATAAACCACTTAACCGCACGGATGAGAAATTTCGCAATTGAAATGCATTCCAGTTACAAAGCTATACCTATGCGAAGAGCTTTTATGGAATCTCCAGGATACAGTATAATATTATTATACAATATTTCAGTCCTGACTTTCCTGTTTATTTATTTGAAAGTCAGCTATTGCCTTTTTCCAATTACGGTCCCACATGATTTTGTTGTTATTCTTTCTAATGACTACGCTTTGAATTACGAATTACTTGTAATATTGTTGGAAACTTATGCAGAAAACTTCCATCCTCCGTATTCCAGTGCCACAAAATGGGGGCAGCAGGAAGTTGCAGGAAAGACGCAGGAAAAGATGCACATGGAAGTAAGAAAACAAAGTTTCCCTTAAAATAATATTGCGAATTACTGTGGACGCTCATTTACAATTTTTCCATTGACTATGACAGACCCTGTGACAGAAATGTCGGCCGTGGAAGTTGGCAAGATGAAAGACTTCGAGCACAATGAGTAAGAACCATAGAATTAGATAAATTATTTACTTTTTCTGGAGTAGCTTTCCTGAAAAAAAGTATTTAATGTACTTTGATTCGAACAGAATAAGGGAAGTGAAAGTTTCCGACGACTTCACTGTTCTTGTCTCAGAGTTCGAGGGGAAGATGTATGCGTATGGAAGTAAATGTCCTCATTATGGAGCACCATTAGCTCGTGGGGCTCTAATGGACGGGATGGTCCGGTGTCCTTGGCATGGAGCCTGTTTCGACATCAGAACAGGTTGAACTGTTGAACTGTCATCACTGTTTGATCTATGAAGAGCTAATAAATAACCAATAATAAAACTTTTCTGACTCTGCAGGAGACATTGAGGATCACCCAGGAATGGAATGTATTCCTGTTTACAGAACTTCCGTTGACCGGAGTGGAACAGTTAGCGTGTACCCAAGTAATCCTAAAGTATACAAAGTGCATAGAGCTCTTGGCTCCGTGACGAACAGCTCCAAAATCATGGTGATCATTGGAGGAGGTAAGTCACGAGCTAATATAAACATTTTTGATTGAATCCTTACGAGAGCTAAAATCTTCATTGTTAATTTAAACAGGACCAGCTTCTCTAATGTTTGCCAAAACTTTACGAGAGCATTACTACGAAGGAAGAATAGTAATGATTTCGAAGGATTCATATCTTCCATACGACCGACCAAAGCTAAGCAAAGTTCCTGGAGTTTCCTGGGAAGACTGCAAACTCCGCAAGGAGGAATGGTTCACAGTTAGTTCCAATAAAATAAAGTAAAAGTCTAAATTCTCGTCAATCAATTAAGAACATCTATTCTATTTCAAGGAAGCAAATGTAGAAGTTATTCTGAATGCAAAAGTAACCAAAGTCAACTTTGAGAAAAAAGAAATCTTCATTGAGGATACCGAGCACAAGCCAATCAAGTACGATAAGCTGCTCATCGCCACAGGAGTTAGGTAATGATGTTCGATTTCTAAAGTTTCATGGAATGCTAATGGCTAAATCGTGACCAAAGATGTCTTTAATGGCAGACCTAGATTGCCCGTCAAGTCCGATGACAGTTTACCCCACAGAGGCTCAGGAGTGGAAGGCACAGATCTCCGGAACGTATTAACTCTGTACAACATCCAAGACTCGGGAAGAATTAAGAGTAAAACCACAGGGAAAGATATTGTCATAATGGGCACAGGGTTTATTGGGATGGAGCTGATAAGCAGTCTTCACAGCCATTGCAAGAGCATCACAGTCTTGGGACGGACTAAACGTCCTTATGGAGTTGTCCTTGGGGAATCCGTGGGAAGAATCATCCAGCAAAGAATCACAGACAAGTGGAAACACGTAACTTTCCACGGCTGTGAAGAAATAAAGCAAATCAAAGGAGACGGTGAAGGACGAGTACAAATGGTTGTGACCAACAAACAACGAGAAATTCCTTGTGAAGTCGTCATTTACGCTATTGGTGCTGTTCCTAACACGGAGTTCCTTCTTCCATCGCCTAAAGAAGGAGACCTTTCTGCTTCTGTACCTAAGTATCCCCTTAATGGACTTCCTTCAGGATACATTCCTGTTAACGAGGTACGCACTACTATATTACACGAATGGTATTTATTGGGTTGTTCATCTACGAATCCACAGACTGTGACCGATTGGATTGTCATTTGCAGTACATGGAGACAAGTGTTCAAGACGTGTGGGTAGCAGGAGACATCGCAAGAGTTCCTCTGAAGGCTTCTGTCTCCGGATTCGCTTCAGCAGGACACATCGGCTTTGCACAGAAGATGGGAAGGATCGCAGCGTTAAGTGTTATGGGAATCAAGCAATCCATAAGCACAACTATTCCTTTCTTTTGGACGAGTGTTGCTGGAATGAACATCCGTTATGTTGGTAAGTTTGTCAGTCCAATCGACAGCACATAAACTTCACACACGTAACTGGTCTTATTATGGATTCGCAGGGTATGGGGAAGAATACAACAAAAGTGAAATCTTCGCAGATGTGGAAGACGCTAAATTCTGCGTGGTGTACAGAAGAGATAGCAAAATTATTGCAATGTGTACTGGAAATTGCGACCCTCTTGCTGCCAAAATGGCATTTGACATGGAAGACGGAGTGGACTACACAAATAGCTATCCCGATTACATTCTCGATGTTTTCCCCAATCCTCCCATAATCGGTACTAAAGAAGACTAGGATTAGCAGGGAGAGCTGATGTGATAAGTTACTATTTATAGCCATGTTATAGAAATGCAGATTACTCCAGTTGATAGGTGGTTTTAACTAGAATTAGAATAGTCATCAGAGCTATCAACAATTGAGGGACCAATCTAATCTACTCACCGCGCTTTAGACGCGTTAGAAAGACAGATAAGGCAACAATCAGACAAGTGTTAGCAATTTTAGTGTATAGCTTAACATTAGTATTTAATGGGAATGCTACCTTAAGGAAGGGACCAGTATTAATCGAATTATGTGCAGTATTTCTATTTTGGTTAACCTGAAGCGCTTAGTGGCACTCACAGGAGTAGCTTTAGTAGTTAATGTCGTCTTCAATCTCCTCCAGGTGAGGTGCTGAATGAGATGAAGTACAATCCATTAGAAGACTACGTAACTGACTATGGCAAGTACTCTCGATACATGAAAAGAACGTGGAACGACGATCAGACTAATTTCTTCACGCCAATGAACTATCGCGATATTGATTACCGCTTGGTTCATCCGTACATGCTGACTAATGATCCCAATAGAGCCTTTAACACTAGTAAGCTCATAGCAATATCAATTTAATAGTACAACTATAGGTTTAACTGAAGGTTTAGCAGATCACTCTCATTTAATTAATGTCCCAATCCCAACGTAGGAGTTAACGCTTCCAAAGTAATTAAACGCTTTTATAAGCACACAACACAACCTAAGATACTCGAGTACCGTGCAATGAAAGACATCGTAAGGACTATGGATGTTGAAGAAGATGAAGAAGTTGACCGCAAAGGAAAGAAACCACCTGCACAAGAATTAAAAAGGTAGGAGAAAAGCGAATCCAAATGAAGCGAAGACAATGATGGATGACAACTAAAAATGGCATTCAATTTACAAACTACTAATTACATATCGGTGTTTCTGTAAACCTCTTTCATGACTGTCATCTTCAGTGAATTAATAAAAAATGCGTATATCCGACCTGAAGGAATAAAATGCTCATTAAATTCGTTGTATCTCTCAGTTTGTCCGAGTCGTGGGAGAGTATGTAGAATAAAAAGTCTGAGTGGCAGATCAACCTTGAATTTATTTACTCTTCGTCCATCATCTCCTATTAATACACATTCAGCAGTTATATAACAACCTTTACAAAGGTTGAATTCTTGAACACATTTATCTTCAGTTGCAGTCAATTCTAAGTTTGTCTACTTCCACTCTTTGAGTAACTATTACCATGTTAGATTTAGTTATTGCATTTAGCAAAGGTAGTTTAATAGCTATTCTTGCATTATGGGTTGTGTACCAAATCATGGAGTACATCAAAGATTCCAATGTAATTCACTTAAAAATTAAAGTTATCATAGATTTGGTTGATTGCGATTGACTGGGCTTAAACTATTTTCATTCATTAAACAGGAGCGTGAACATCTAAACAGTCTCAGAAGAAGAAAGCAAGGCGATCGAAAGCGTCAATTTGAATCATACAAGAAGAACTACCCGAAGGGAAAAGACGATGAGAAAATTCTGAATCTGAATTTCTCAGAACTGCAATCAAAGCTGCAACGTCGCGAGTTGACCGCTGAGAATGTCCTTAGAGTTTTTACCACGAAATCTCTTCAAGTTCAAGATGAGCTCAATTGTATCACGGAATTCAATCCTAAAGCGATTGTGAGTTTCAATGAATTCAATCACACGTGCCTCCAATTATTTTATGTTGGTGAAAATCCTTCCTTAATAAATTCAGGACCAAGCACAGCAACTAGATTTACTGGACAAACCCAGAGGTCCACTTCATGGAATCCCATTTTGTGTTAAAGATGACACCTTCGTTGAAGGAATGGATTCCACATGTGGTTTCTCATCTCGACTCTATCAACCTTCTGAGGAATCTGCAGTGATCGTTCAAGTTCTGGAGCAGCTAGGAGCTATTCCGTTCTGCAGGACGAATCTGCCTCAAGCTTGTCTTTCCGTCGGTTCCGATAACCCCATTTGGGGAATGACTCTAAATCCAATAAACAAGAAGTTAAGTCCAGGAGGATCGAGCAGTGGGACAGGATCTCTCGTAGCTGCTGGCGGATGTTTGTTTGGAACCGGAAGTGACAGTGGAGGATCTCTGAGGATCCCAGCTCATTGCTGTGGTCTCTCTACTCTCCGTGCCACTTCAAACAGACTCAGCGACAAAGGGTGTCTCCACTGCTCCCCCAATCGTAAGGATCGTAACGATTGGATCAAACTTTCTAGAAGTTTTTGTTTTCAACGAATGCTTAGTCCTCATTCCTGCTTTAACTCGCAGTGACTACCGTGCCGGGTATTATGACGAAGAATCCCGAGGATCTCGCGTTTATCTATGAATCTATGATATCTTTCCACAATCATCATCCTCTAGATGCCCGAGTTCCGTTGATTCCGTGGAATTATTCCGTACACAGTTTAATTGCTTACCTTTATCATTTCGTTTTATCTATCGGTTCAAATGGCACTTGTAATCTTTTATATTCTATTTTATTGCCAGGCACTGAAATCTACAAAACCTCTAAGAATCGGATATTTCACGATGGTTGAAGAGATGCCCACAATTGGAGATACTGAGACTGTCGTTCTCAAAGCGAAGTCTCATTTACAGAAACTGGGACATGAAGTAATTGAGTTCCAAATGCCTAGCATTTCTCAGTGCTGGTCCAGTTTTACATTTGATGACACGCTTCGAATTTACTTCCTGAAATGCACTAAAAACGATGCTATCGGAAACTCAGTAGAGAACCTCCATCAGATTTCCCGATTTATTCCTATCTTTAAACCTCTCATGAAGTTGTACATTTACTTAGTGGGTTTACTTGGAATCAAAACAATGTTTGGAACAGGTCATCCTTTGTTTATTGAATTGGAAAAAGAATCTCTTTGCTTCGAAATTCTTACAAGAATGGACAAACTACAACTTGATTTACTGCTGTGTCCTGCATATCCTCATATTCCAGTTGCTGCAGAGAAGCAAGGAACACTGGGGATGAAATTAATGTGTAAGATTCATTAACTTCGAATTTAACCTGTTCGTTAATGGATCAGGTCGGATCAAATTAATCTCCACTACTGAACTCACAGATTCAGCAATTTACTGCTTCCTATGGAACATTGTTAACTTCCCCGCTGGAGTAGTGAAGTTTGGAACAGAGACCGGAACGAGCTGGCCGAAGTCTGACAGCATCTTCGATGAAACCGTAATTCCTCTCGTGCCTGAATCAAAAAATCATTATTACCACACATAGCTTATTTTCGCTGGAAATTTTATAGGTAAAAAAGGATTCGATTGGAATGCCAATAGGAGTTCAAATAGTGGGAAAACCATTCCAAGAAGAAACTGTGCTTAGAGTTTTGAAGGAACTGCATCAAAATGAAGCAAGATAAACTGACATTCCTCACAAACTTGACCAGTTTATATTATTGCACCTAATAATAAAAAAAACTCTGCATGGAAGAATTCAGAAGGTTTCTTGGCTGTCTGTCTTAATTAGTAAGCTCGTAAGATCTTTAACCGTGCTTGCCTAGAGCTCCCGAAAGAAAGTGTTCCAAGAATTTATAGATATGCTAAATGTACACGGATATATTTTTGCACCACTCAAACCAAAGCCAATAGGCTAATCAATTTATTCGTCAAGTTAAGTACAACAAAAATAATAAATTATCCGTAAGTCTAGGAGAAACTAAGTCCGTCGTCGTTCATAAATTGTCCACTTCAGAGTTTACGGAACGGTTTTCCGCCGAGCAGCTCTAACAGGATTGCGTCGTTGGGTTTCTTGTTTTTCTTTTTCTCCTTCTGCCTGCTTCTTAACCTTAACCCTAACCGGCTCAAATAAGTCGTCGTCATTGAAGTCCGGATCATCATCCACCCACAGGGAGTGATTGTCCACATCCAAAGTTTCAATAATTTCTTCTTCTTCGTCATCCAAATTCTCAGGTAACTCGTCGTCTTCGTCTTCACTAGTCGACACATCATCATCAAGTTTTGGTCTCTTAGATTTTCGTCCATAACCTTTAGCCTTGCCACCGCTACTTCGCGACGAAGCAGATTGACTTCTCTTTTTCTTAGCCATCCCCTTCCGCTGCCACTTCTTGTTGCATGGTCCGCTAAATCCAGCCACTTCTTTCAAGGAGGTAGCGACAATACGCGCAATCCTAGGCCAAGTGATAAGGTCTGCTGGGGATGGAAGATAAGGGCGACTGGCATCCTTCTTCAAAGGTTTAGTTCGCAGAAATCGTCCGAAGTACAGATAAACATCCTCTTCAAATTCATTCAGAGGATGTCCTTTTACTGCTTCCTTCTTCTTCAGTTTAAGTCCCCTAATATGTATAGCACTGGCAACGCTTTGAGGATTGTCCTTATGAAATGTTCCTGAATAACATAAAACACGCAAAATTAACAAAGGAATTGAAATGTTTTTTGAGTAAACTGTATCATCTACAACTCACGACGATCGAAAGTCCGTTTCCTAGTTCCATGTTGTCGTATCCATTTCTGCCAATACGAATCTCGTGAACTTTTGTAGAGCCGAAGTGACTTGATAGTGGAGCGAAGTATGTCAGAATCAAACGTTATAAGCATATGACGCAGCTGGTCTTCTTCAGGTTCCTTGTTGCTTTCTAATCCGCCAAACGGATGCTGTTCAAGAAACTTTTTGTTTTTCTCCACCGCATTGAAATCTCTCATCCTCACGAGAAGTTCCAATACTTCTCGCAAATGTCGATATTGAAACACGTTGTACCGAGTCATCGCATACGCTTCATGATACTGAAATGCATAGTGCATAAAATTACATGTAGATTGGTTTATGTCGTGTCTGTACAATTCGTTGTCTCACCAATTCGACAGATTCCCGAGTCGTGGAAGCCTTAAAGCGTTCATCTTTCAAATGACGTGAGAGAATTTTGTACCGCGTAAGACATCCCTTTCTGTTTTTGAACGAGTTGAATTGCTCACTGATCTTTTGCCAGTTTCGTTTGTACTCCACTGCCATTTCCAACAGTTTTAAGTCTTCCTCCCTGAAAATTTGTTCATGGGTATATGATTAAGAATTTTGTTTCGACTGTCAAAATCAATCGTGCAATAAATATCAATTGACTTCGACTTACATAGTCCATGGGACAATCCAATCATTAAAGAGATTATTTGCCCTATCCCTCCAAGTAGTCTCATAGCGCCAGGGAAGGTAGGCCAACAGAGAGCCGAAGTGTCCTTCCGCCAATAGGAACGGCTTTAGTCGCTCAATTGTCAGCAGAAGAAGAGCGTCTTCCACTCGAGTGAACGCTCCAATCCGTAGCATCGGGTTGAGGGCCTTCTTGAATCGTTCAACAACTTCACGTTTGGTGACGCGTTCGTGATTCATCTCAGCTGCGATTTTTCTCCAGTCCCCAGGATGATCCGATATAAGACTGCGCAATTGATTGTCCATCGCAGTTGTCCACTCCAAACGCGGATGCGGACTTATCTTCATTTTGTAACGGGTAAAAAGAAAGAACGATGTGCGAACAGGTTTCTTGTTCTGAACTGCTAGCTGGTTCATCTCTTTTGTGATCGAAGTCCAATTATGGCGGAGCCTAGGATTTGACGCTAGTTCCTAACAATCAGAGGCAAACATCGGTTTCAATTCACAAGTTATACCCTACACAGTAACACAACCTTCTTTACTTCGTAGCATCGTAGCCACTTCAATTACCTCTAGTCGCCTATCTTCTTCCTCAGTGAAACGTTTGCAGTTTACTCGTGGGTCAATCTCGTGATTAAATGCAAGCTTGCAATCCTCTGGCGCTCGGAGCTTTCTAGTTCGAAGCATCTATAACCCATGAAGCATTATTTAATTCATAAACTCGTCCACACGTAAGTTGAGTGCTACAATAGTAAATGAACACGGTTAAAGATCTTACGAGTTTCTCGCAGGCATCATTCCAATTAACTGGAAATTGTTTAGTGAGTTCTTTCACCACATTGTCGTAGCTCATAGTTCGCCAACGCTTCTCCTTCTGCATTCTCCAATCGCCTATTTGCTTAGGAGTAACACGATAAGTGACAACGGCGCGATTAGGAAGTCGACATAGAATGGGAGTGATGGAGCCGTATTTGTCCCGTTTCTCTACATCAGCTTTCGACGGACGTCCACGTCGCCGCCGAACAGGTTGATTGAATTCATCAAGACATCTGTCGTTTTCTGCTATTTCCTCTTCAGCTCGTGATTTGCTTATCGCCTGCAGCTCAACATACCTTGCCTCTACGAACTCCACTGCTCTTTCGACAAGCGCTTCCTTTACCGACACTTTTAGTGCTGCTAAATCTTTCTGTGTCCCTGAAGAATTAATTGCAAATACATTCAATCAAGTTCGACTAGACACATATTAATTGTAAATGAACTAGCTTACATTTTTGTTTGTTCGTTCGGAATAAATGCGGCAAGTCAAAAAGTGGGTCCGAGAAGTCGGGACACACAAGTCCTTCTGGTGTTTTGAAGTACGGGGAGCTTAAAACAACCTTTACTTGTCTGGTTCCAGTGATACTAAGTTCGTCCATTTTGGGATCAACGTTGAGAAGTTCTCCGTGCAAAAATTCCAAACCATACTCTATAAACTCTTTCGCTCTTTTCACAGCTTCCAGTTCCGAGATAAATTTTCGAAGAAACTGTCCTGCCTTCATTGATGACAGGTGCGCGTCTCCAAGTGTAGTTGCAAGAGCAAAATGGTTCCCATTCAATTCCATTAGCATGGAGTTAGGCGTCACAGCTTCTAAATTCCAATGGCTCAGATGCTTCCTGCGGTTGTCTGTATGGACTAAGAAAGCTAGCTGTGACAAAACCTCACGGATGTTGGGAACTCGAATCGCCTCCAGATCAATGTTTGGAACGGAGTCGATTGTATTTTCAGGTCTACGAAGAGTCTCAGTAGCGTTGAAATAGGAAACTAACAAACTGCAAAACTGTTCTACTTGTAGCTGACGTCTTAGCGACAATGGTTCTCGTAGGGAGAATGCCAAATCATAGACACTTTGTTGCGACAGATCATTAACATCCAGACTTTGGGCTAATCTCGCCAGATTAATCTTGCAAATCTGATCCGGTTGGACAGCTTCCTGTGCAACCTGAGCTTCTTGAGTCAATATCGCATGTTGAAGAATGGGGCGATTGAAAGGACCACTCGGATATGTCAGCAAGCGTGGATCCCCGTAAGTTGACTCCGCAATTACTTCCTCTGCATGAAGAACACCTGGATGAAGCAGAAGACACGAGTATTTTAAGAGACACAACTACAACGCTGTGAATTACGCCTATTACGCAATTACGCTAAACGAATGTTATGCTACACTAACTTTGCCGAGAAATGATGCAAGAGGCCATGTCTTTCATAGCGGCTTCAGGAATTTCAGTTTCAATCGTTCTTTTTCGAAGAGTTTTCCTTCCTCCTTTCATTTTACTAGGAGGCGGAGGTGGACAAGAAGCAAGTGGATCCTTCATCTTCCTTCTGTATTCGAAGAGTGCGTCAACGTCATCCTCCTCTTCAACAGTTCCATCACACAAAGCATTTGTGTTTGGAGCTTTCTTCCGTCCTCCAAGTCGCCCTGAGTTTTCTTGAAGATTTCGAACAGCATTAGCTCGAAGGCGAGCTCGTCGTCGAGACCTCTTGGCTTGCTCATCCTCATCGTCGTCATCTTCCGATCCAGAATCAGAATCTAATTCATCCGAGTCCTCGTCATCAGCTGGCATGTCGCCTTGGATAGTTAACGAAGGACCTACTTCCACGACTGCTTCGTCATTTAAGACCCCCAAATTTTGCACGAAGTTCAGCTGACAGAGATCTGTCACTATTCCTTTCACCTGGTCGTCCTCAGCGAATAAATTTTGGGTTGGCGATGTCGCATCTGAGGTCACCTCGGCCTTATCAGGTGGTAATATCAGACGCGGCTCCTCGCTGCAGTTGATGCTGATATCCAACCTGAAAGCACACAAGTCAAGTCTATTCATCAAAACGGCCTTGAATAAGACAAAACATAACGTTACTGGAAGCACTCACATTGAATTTGACTGCGAAGGGCTGGTGGCCGTGTCGACTGCCACCAGGCGAAATCCAATATTATGGTTACTGATAGAGCTCATGCTGGATTTGCTGGAATCACAAGTACGACTACCTGCCTACTCACACGTCTATTCCAATGCCGCACCGCACGTCACTCTCAACGCCACACGTCAACTACTGTCTGCTACTTTTTACTAAACTACCAATTCGCTTGATGTACCAACAATTCTTTAACCAAGCCTGTCACCTCTATAATAATCTGCTTTGCACTATTCCGTCGACCAACAGACTCTGCTTCTTTCAACTGCTGTCAACCACAGACGTTATGTAACGTGGTCTCACGCATGGCTGACTTCCCTCTTCGCGCATTTTGTTATCGCTTTGTCTCCTCCCGTCGTCTCAGCTTACCCCGTCAAGAAATGGTTGCTAAGGAAACGATTAGCATGGTTTCCAAGGAAACATTTAACATGGTTTCTAAGGAAACATTAACATGGTTTCTAAGGACGGAAGTTATAACTTGAGCATATTTATAATCAGCATAGCAGGGTACAGTATTGATTGAGCTTGGATATCATTGAGTATCAACCAGTGAGATATAATCACTGTATTACCTGAGTCAGCAAGATAACCTATACACGGAAAGCCATTCACTTTCACACATATGCGTATGGAAGAGACTGTTTAAGTGTTATGAAGCATTTATAATGTCTATCTGTCCTCGGTGTCACAGTGTTGTTTGCACCACAACTGTTCAACTGATAAGCACATTATGTTATTATGGAACACCTACTCCTAATGAAGCATCAATAGGCAACATCAGTAACAGTACAAATAAGAATCGATTTAATATTATCTAACACAATCGATTTCTTTAAGAATGCACGCTGCAAACTGCTTATCAATAGACATGTGATAACCCTACAACCTACAGGCCTTGTGATAATGTTTTCGATCCATTATTATACACATTGAGATTTTGATTGGGATTGGGAATAAATGGGAGTTGTGATTTCCAACAACAATAAATTTTAGTAGCACTTGACTCGCTTTCTATTTAACTGCTGGTTTAAATAAAACCATTTAAATATTTTGCATGTATCATTTCCAATCTGAATTAAGAAATTCTGAATTCCAAGTAAGCCAATTTGTGCCGTAAAATGATTAAAGATAGTCTAAATCATAATGCCGGAGTTTGGACTAGATTCTGGTGCTTCTTAAAATTTGCTTGGGTTGGAGTTAAGTGGAATCTACTTGAACTTCTCACACCTCATCGTAAATTTGATTTGAAAAGTAAGTCCTCCTTCATCTCATCAATAATCGTTAATTATTCTTCGGTCTAAGGGATAATAAGATAACTGTTTTCTTTTTAATTATGGATTCTATAATTCAGAAATTCCAAGAAGACCCGATGAAGTGGCTGTCATTACTGGAGGTAACAGAGGAATCGGAATTCAAGTTGTGAAAAAGCTTTTGCAGCTGCATTTGCATGTTGTAATAGGTACTACAACCGGATAATTATTATCTGTTATCATATGCTATGAAAGTTTAAAAAATCGACAGCCTGTTTAATGTCGCAGGATGCAGGAGTGTGACTTCTGGCGAAGCAGCAGTTGAAGAACTGAGAAAGAAAGGAGTGTCCACAGGATCTACTGAAATAATAGCTTTGGACCTAACTTCACTCGAGTCTGTCAGACAATTTGCAACTACAGTTTCCACAGCCTATCCACGAATTAATATTCTGCTAAACAATGGTTCGAACTTTCCTACACATGAGAGAAAAATTCTTTATTGACAAAATATTATCATCTGTATTCTACAGCTGGAATAATGGCATCTCCATACAAAATGACAAAGGATAACCTTGAGTCTCAGTTCCAGGTGAACTACCTTAGTCATTTTTTACTCACTAATATGCTCCTTCCGAACCTTAAGAAGGCAGGCAGACAAGGCAAAGCCAGTAGGATCGTCAACGTCTCTTCTGTCGCTCACTACGGGGGAAAGATTAACTTTGAAGACATCGATTTGCAGTAAGCTTGTTGAAAAATCGGTCTACGTATTTTTAAGCGTTTTAAATAAATTGATTCGGTCACTTTCAGGAAGTCCTTTTCACCATCGATGGCTTACATGTCCTCTAAACTGCTGCAAGTCGTGTCGACGAAGTATCTTGACAATGTACTCAGACTTAACGGAGATTACGTCAAAGTCTACGCTGTTCATCCAGGAGTCGTTAAAACAGATTTATACGAAAACATAGGAATCGCAAGCATGTGTGGGTGCTGCTTAACACTTCTATACAAAGTATAACATATGCCTACGAGTCATTATCGTTCTCCACCCACCGTATTTAACTGAAAGAACAATTTACTGTGTAGAATGCAGCTCAAGGAGCCGATGGAGTGACCTTCACAGCGATCTCCACGAAGTTTGAAGACGAAGGAGGCCTTTTCTTCTGCAACTGCAAAGTGAACTCCGTAAATAAACTTGCAAAGGATCCTCAAGTGCAAAAGAAACTGTGGGAAGTCTCCTGTCAGCTCACAGGATGGACAGAGAGCCCAAAAACTAATGTAAATGTAAAACCCAATGCCAGTGAAGGAAATCAAGCTGTGATAGTAGACGAACTGCGGAAGCCAAAAAAGAAGATTTCTGTAATGAAAGACGAAGCAACTAGACCTGTACCTAAAGGTCCCGTCCCTGACATAAAAGTTCTTCCCGGTACCCCCGCCAGTGCTTTTAAAGTTCCTCTCTTCGTCGATCCCAAAGATAAAAAGGTCATCTTGAGTGACACAGAGACAGAAGATGAATCCGCTGGAGGAGGAGGAGGAGGAGAGACGAAGAGAGAACGTAAACAAAATATTCCTTCTCTCCAATCTTCGTTAATTGTTTCGCAACCTCAGTTAGACGAGAAACTTAATGTTGCTCAGATTGAAGAGGCTTCACAAGAGATCGTTGATTCTATCCTTTCTGACGCATTGAAAGATCTCCAAATCAACTCGACCTCTGAGGAGGTCATAAGCAGTCCCATTTCTGTCCAAGTAAATGAGCCTTCCGACAGTGACAGCGATACAATCATTGGATCAGACAATGATCGCGAAGACATTAACTCTGAAATCATCAACAACTCCCCCAGCGTTAAAAGAATTTCAGAAGATTCTGCAGTAGAAGTTCCACCAGTTTCTTAAGAACACATTTTTTATTGTGTAAAGGTAATATTGTAACAAGTCATAAAATTAACAAACATTTTGTAACACTTAACTAATTAGGGGTAACACGAGACAATGTAATAAAGTTCCCAGTTCATATTAATAATTAACAACTGTTGCTGCTCGTTTCAAGTTGTTACTGTCCATGAGACTGCTCGGGTTGATGCTACTTAAGTCCTCGTTGTTCGAGTGAACTCCTGTCGTGTACTCGAAGTATTTGTTTCCTTGTAAAGAAACTGGACTATTTGTTTTCTCAGTGGGAACAGAACTGGCAGAGGCAGCTGAAATTCCTTGAGGAGAGTTCTTGGCAGCAGTAACGACTTGGTGGAAGAGATCCCACATAACCCCAGAAATAGACACTTTCACAAAGTACGCAAACGCTTGGATAACTTTGGAACTGACATTTTGCAACGCTCCAGTCACTTGAGTCATCGCTTGTTGAGCTTCAGCAGCTGCTTGAGGGTCATCAGAGTTCCTTGCTGTAGAAAAGACTCCAAGACTCCTGGAAATCGTAGAGTTGAGCATTTCAGTCATAACTGAAGCCACGCTTCTGATCATCGTGTTTGTCATTTCACTCTGCACATTGGATCTCATATTCTTCTCAGCAAGGCACACAAAATCTCCAATGCGGCACGGAGAAGAAGAAGAAGACGACGATGAGGCAGGTTTTTGGAAGAAGAGGTACTCCGATCCTATTTTATTTGATGGAGGCTGGTCCAATTGCAACGCTCGGGAGTCTCTGCCTGCTGACGATGCATCTGCAGATTCTACATGGAATATTCATTTAGAGCGTGTACTTAAAGTATTAACCTTTCAAAGTTGAGCCGACACAATTAACATACCTTTGACTAAGGCTGCAGCTTCCCTGATGCTTTGCAAAAGACCGGCTGACACGGAATTCACGAGTAACAAAGTAGATAAGCATATAACCAAAGCTGACTTATGAGTTCGTCCCATCTTATCTGAATACGAAACGTCACTTAAGTTCTTTATGAGATGAATAAGTCTGGAGTTCTTTCACTGTAACCAGTTACGCACAGAAAGCGTGTTAGTAAGTCCTTAGTCTTAACACAACTGACTACACTGATCAATTTGTTCACTCAAGACACCCCACGCAATGCACAACGTTCACAAGTAAAAAGGTACAACTCAATTGAAGCGAATGTAAACGAAGACTTCACATACATTTTTCCAATAAGAATAGTTTTCTTTAAAAATGGGGTGATTGAGTGAATGCAGGTAACCTTACTTCCGGGGGAACACCAACAACAGGAAGTCCTCAAGAGATGATCACATTCACCGAAATTGAAAGTGTACCAGTGATACACACACAGCGAGAAGACGTGATCTTCAATTCATTACAGCACAATTACATAAGAGTTCATTGTTAAGAGAGGCAAAAAATCCCCAGGCGAAACAGGTTTTTCTTTCTTGAGTGTCAAAGTGCAGAATGTTATTCATTGTGTAAAATGCAGTAACGAGATTCACAGAAATGAACGCTGTGTACGGTCATGGTTGTCACGGTGGACGTGTTGTCGCACTATTTCATCCCCATACGTCCTTACGACGTAAATACGAATGCCAAGTTATTGCCAAGAACTCGTTTGTAAGAAAATCTTTAAAGAGACAAACAGTCACAATGCACAATTTCATGTGTGAGTAAGCTAGAGTGATTCACGTGGATAATTAACGCTTTCTCTTTTATGGGGAGTTTCTAGTGCGGACCTAAAAGATATCATTTTTTACCTTGTGGTTTCGTTGTTTGATTGTATAAATGAATTTTTTTATTCAGAATCTATTCAAAGAGCTAAATGTGCTTTAGTATGACGAGTTTATTAAAATGGAGTATTTTTGAGCTACAATTTACAACTGATAGCGTTTGTTAGACCAAACTGCTGTGATGGGAAGGATGTTGCGGAGACATGCTGGTCCTGTCAGACTCGTTCTTTTGCTTTTGCTTCTTTTTCCACGCTACGAATCCCCGGATGGAGTCTGTCATGCAGACCTTTACGTCATTCTCATCTGGAAGAGGACAAGGGATCTTCATTAGCCAAGGCTTTGGCACATCGTATGACCTCTTCGTCACGAGATTTGCAGGGCCCCAGTCAAGACGCTTCAGTCTTCCCATCACGTTTCCTTCGTCCGGAGAACTTGTCGCGTGTTTCTTTTTCAGTCCAACGGTCAAAAGCCTCGCGTCGAGGGAAGATCTCAAGTCCTCTGATTGCTTGCTAATTCTTATACTCTAAACAGTTTAAGATTTAACTTTTTTCTTTCAGCGGAAATTTATAAAACTCTGTAATTAACTGTTTTACTTACTCTCAGTCTCTGTTCCTCGATTTCTGCGTCAGTTCTGTCCAAAAGTAACTTGTGAGGAGCTACGTATTTCGCATAGACATCTGCACTCTTAAAATGCACCATAAGTCGTTCTTTCTCCAGAATCATGCGATTCATTTCTGCGAGACTGTTGCTTTCTTCCCGTTTCAAGTCAAATCGGAATTTACACGCGTCTACAACGTCTCCTATCAACTCGTCGGCACTAATTTTTGTTTCAAGTACGAAACAGTTGACAATTGAATTACCAGTAATTACGCTGGCGACTACAGTCTACTTAAACTGACTTACTTATTCTTAAAGTAATCTCTCTCAGTGTTCACAACTTTCAGTTTGTGGGTTAGTTGACGATAGTCCATTTTATTTTGGTTGATTGCTTGTAAATTAAGCCCGATTTCTTTCAGAGTTGTTCTGATTCCTTGTTTCGTTCTGACGATAAAGTCGTGCTATCGATTAAAACATATCCAGTACTTAACAAATTAAAATAATAAGTTAAGTATTAATGAGCTTAATATTAGCTACCTTGACTTTGTTCTGCAAATATTCCGATCGTAGAGCAGGCATTTTCATATGAGCGTCCATCATTAGTTGCTCATACTCACGTATCTTTTCTTGATACTTTAAGATTCGATAGTATTTTAGAAGACAAATTTTATTAGCACATTAGAAATTACTAGAGTACAACATCAATCATAGAAGACGTACCATATTCATCCTTTCGATGGAATCATTCATCCAATCCTGGAGAGTAAAGATAAGCGTCAGATTACTGTGAGCTGCGTCGTTGTAATAGTTCTTCATCGCTTCATACTGCAACTCAAAGTTCCTCGACAGTTTCCAAATGAATTCACTCCATCGATCTTCTGTCTACACGAGTCGACATTAAGTTTAATCCCAACTATGGTGCACGAACCTAGAGCTTGAGACTTACCAACTGATACTCCATGCGACGAATCAAGTGGAACAGTTTCAAAGAGTTTGCCATCTGTTCTTCGAGGTCTTCAATGAGCTTCTTCAGTTGATTGGCGTGCTCTTCTACGTACGAGTCAATATCGTCCAATTTTTCCCTTCCAACAAAAGACAATAGCGTTGAATGGAGATGAGACATGCTTTAGACATGAGACAAGCTCACCTCGTTTCGTCAATCTGCTTTCGATACTTCACAGCATTTTTGGCCATCAGGTCATTTTGTTCTTGTAAATCCGCGGCAATCGTTTGCCAAGCTTTTTCAAGCATTTCCTTCAGTCGATCCTCTCTAATTTTATCCCGAACGTCCATCAGTGAACAGTTGATTTGGACATCGTACCGGAAATGTTTTCCCTGAGATTAGGAGATGTCACAGATCGAAGGTCACTTTCGCAAAGCTTTCATTAACTTTAAATTAAACGACCAACCTCAATCGACTTAATAATCTTGTCATCTTCTTGGTCCTGGTTCATCTTATTATTCTCCGCTATCTTCCTTTCCATCTCGGCCTAATAGCAGCAGTAAAATTCATTGGTTATAACACTGACAGCAAATGTCTGTCCGATATAAAAAAACGTGAACCTTGAGACACGTGTACTTCTTCCAATAAGCCTGCATGACGTCATAAAGAAAGTCTCGTTCCAACTGGAACCGGATGCGTTCATCTCTGTAGCTGGTGACTTCATTCCTTAACTTCTCAGCTGCATATTCCAATCCATCTCGTCGCATTCCCATGAGCGACTCTTCGTCCCCCGACGGCCCTTCTGCTCGCAGCATTCCATACTTCGTGTGCAGCTTCTTCTCCTTCTTCGACATCTTCACTGGCGCATCCTTCCCCTTCGCCTTCTTTTTAGGAGGCATCTTCACAGTTCCTGTCCCTAATTGTATCTACAAATAACCTTCAAACCTTCAACTTGCTTCAACTTTCTTCTTCAAAGCCAAAACTCCACGTACAGAAACCTCCACAGGACAAAAGGCTTTTGAGTGTGAACCAGGCAAGAATTATTTGAGGAGTCAGTTGCTATTGCGACCTTATGGACCTCGTCTTCGTATATTATGCTTCATTCATTTTATAAACCTAATGCCTGAGAAGGAGAGACTCCAGGGAACTTGGGTAGTATGACCTGATGAGTATGGAGTCCAGAGTTAAGTGGGGAATGAGGAGTCAGTTGCTATTGCGACCTCGTTGAGGGAAGTTTGGTCGATTTGGAGATCGATGGATTTCCTCGAGAGATGCAGAAATGAAGTGGAGGTGGTTAGATAGGTGTTGAGACTTAAAAAGATAACTGCAGAAAAACCCCTTAAATTTTAATGATGGCTGCGGCTGTTCCGACTTCGGAACATGAACATAAGAGACATTCCATGTCTGGTCATCACGGACATCATCATCATGCAGAAGGACTCGATCGTGTGGGAAGCAGAAAGCTTATCGACATTCTCATTCCCCACGAACCACTTCCAGTCATTCTTCCGAAGATCGGGGACCTCCGGAAGAACAAAGTCGTCAGTCAGAAACTCGCAGCCAGGACTGCATCCTCTTCGAAGCCCTTAAAGACTGTGCAGAAGAAGGACTCTGTGCCTTTCATTCCTGGCGACGACGCTCCAAATCCCTTCGAGCATCCAAAGAATATTGAGGAGTTCATCGTCAAGTGTGAGTTGGAGAGAACTGACGTAAGTTTAACTCAGCTGGAGATTAAACTTTAATAAAAATTTCTAATAATCCTATGGGATTGTTTAAATATAAAGAAACGAAAGGAAGAATCAAATGTACCTTCGTTAATGAAAGGAACCAGTTTATACAAGCAGAACCAACAAGTCTTGGCGAGAATTAAGCCCTTCCTCCAACCCACTTTTAAGCCTTGTAAGCTGTTTACAATTTTAAAGCCTTAGTTGTATTTTGAAACTTGTGCTTAGTGCTTGTCAATTTACTGTGACGCATTCCAGCCTTGGCGAATGACTACAAGAAGGTCGTATGGAGATCCCAACATGGATTACACATCAACCACCTCCAGAAAGTATCAAGGAAGATGCACACCGAGTATATTATGCAAAGAAAGACAATTTACTACTTGAGGGTACATTCAGACATAAACTAAACATTTCAATTTCAAAAAACTCAGGCAATAATCTAATTTATTCTGGTAGCGAGCTGTTCGGGCTAGGAAGATAGCGTTGGAGATGCTCGACAGGAATCGAGAGTATGAGGAAACCCGTCTCAAAGAGTTTGAATGGCTGACTGAATTCACAAATGAAACTTTCGAACAGTTCCTCAAGGAGAATGACGAGGCAACACATCATTCTGCCAAAATGTTCGGTCTAACTGCACCAACCAAATGGAGTAGAACCGTAAACAGTTTCACACATTACTGATTTTGAGGTATATTTTTTACTTGCAGGGCTGAGAACGCGTTGAAGGAGAAATTGGAGAAAATCCTGGAAATCCGGGACTTGAACATCCAAATAAATCAACTCAAGACAGACATCATCAGCACCAACGAAGGGTTGAGGGAATGCAAGATTTACATGCGATTCTTGGACGACATTGCCCGAGAAATTATGCGAAAAGATGAGGAAGAAGAGATCCGTGCGTATTATGTATGGCAAATCATAAGGCGACTTTCTTCATCTGTCACATTACGTACTGAACTAATACTTTGTTTGTCCTTTTAATTGCAGAGAGAGCAACAAGTGAAGGAAGAACTTATAGACTTGCTGAAGCAAGGCGTGGAGTTGAAGGAAGCTCAGGACATAATCGAAAGAAGAGCTAAGGAGTTCGAAGAAGATAAGCAAAATCGCGGAGGTAATCCTGAAAAGAAGGGCGAGGATGCAGAAGAAGAGGAAGAGGAGGAGGAAGAGGAAGAAGAGGGTGAGGAGGACGGAGGATTTACATGTAGGCCACTATAAATTAATTTATTAATTGACGAAGAGATCATAAGACTTGAGATGATTCGGCAGTTGAGGGGAGAGGTGGAAGTGTCGAGTTCATAGAGACGCTGAACAAGCAGATTCGAAAGCACTTGGGACTTCCAGAAGAGACGAGTGATGATCCGAAGATGAAGAAGAAGAAGGACATCTTGACTCCCATGGGAATTGTGGGAGCGTTGGTCACCCACCACAAAAGTAGACTTCACAGTGCCGTTCCTCAACATGAGAAGACGGGAGATCTCCTGACTTCAGATGCTGATGCTCCCATGAGATTGGCGTTGCACGAGGACTACACGTCTATCGATGTCAATGATCCCGCTAATGGCAATTACACAATGACTAATTAAATGAATGGATAAAAGGATGAGTGCAATTTACCTACGAACTCTTACCTTGCAGAGGATGAGGATGGGTACAATGAGTTGTCATTGTTGAAGTCGATTGATCTCGTTCCAGGAGATGAAAAAACTGACCGGATGGAATTGGCTAGTGAGTAGAAGCCTCGAATGAATATTGATATTACTATTGTTAAGTAAATGCTACATCTCTGCCTTACTAAGGTTTGCGATTCACAAGACCCAGTCAGCTTTTGCAGATCTACTCAGACATGGAAGAAGCCAACTTGTCTTTGATTCAGCATTCTCAAGCCTCAGAGGAACTTCTCGAGCGTGTCAATCATCAGATATTCAACACACGAGTATGATCCAGTCGTTTATGATGCAAGCTTATATTTACTTTGTAACTGTGACTTTGATCTTTCAGAAACAACTTAACCACCGAGCGTATTCTTTGAGAGATGAGATCAATCGAGTGCAGGCGAATATCGACCAGAATGAGGAAAGAGCCCAGGCACTCGCTATGCTAGTAGAGTAAGCTGTGTTTTATCGTTTTCAGGGTTAAGATAAGGGTTGCCAGTGTGAAGCAAAATGCCAGAAAAGTAATTAATGCCTATAAATGTCAGGATGTTTACTGGTGGAAATTTCGACGTTCGACAGCAGCAAAAGCTGTATAAGATTTTGCAGAAACACGTAACAAAAGTATATAAAACCGCTGTGGGTATGTCTTGCACTGCAATTCAGCAATATTAGTAAGAAATCAAACAGGCAGTTACAAGTAATTACTCCTAATGAAGGAAGTGTTGATCATCACTTAAATCCGATAATGATGCTTACTTCGGTGGAGAAGAACTTTGAAGATTTAATGCGAGAAATCCAAGCGATGCCTGCCGATGTGGTCATTCAAATATCTCGTGTAAGGTTTTGATTAAAAGAATAAATGGCTCGTCACAAGAATAAGATTGAATGAACATTTACCATCACAGGAATTGGACAAAGAGCGACGTGAGATGGAACGACTTGAAAAGATGAACCAAAGAAAAGCTGTTCAAGAAGAGAGAAAGTCACGACAAATGGCTCGTGCTAAGGCTCCTATTCCACGAAGAGTAAGTTGCAAATGACGTATCATATTAATCAGTTTGATGTTACATGATTACTAAACTAATTCGAATTGTACGAACAGAAAGGACGCCCACTTCTTCCAAGGTCACATCCTCCGAAAGTTGTTATTGAGCTGTCACAAGCTGAGTTGGATAAGAAAGCCGAAGAAGATGAGTTCAATTATTTCTTTGGTCCTTAAATCTTTCGACTACTATGAAACAAAGATGTATTATTATTATTATACTCTGCTCTGTGCGAAATCAGTACCTCAAATATACTCAACCATGTAGTTACAGATTTTGAATAAATGTGCTGCACATGTAATGCTTTGCAGTTAGTTGTAAAACCAATTCGTTTATTCTAGTGTTTCGATTCAAAAAGCTACAACTTAATAAGCTCAGGTACAACCTGACTTAAACAGATTAAACACTCACGATACGCTTACTGTTTATTATTTATGGCGAAAGTTTCTTAGCCTCATGAAATGCTTATAGGCCTTTGGTTGCTTAAAACGATATGAATTGTAACCTAAACCTGTCACAAATCAATTTTTTGAGTCCAACAAGGACTTCCGAGAATGAGTATCAAAAAAAGGTACTTGATAAACAACGAAAGTGACAAACATTTTCTTCACAATTATATTCGCTTCGATGTGGCTGCAGCGTAGTCTGATCCTGACATATTTCTACATGCAACCGAAAACTCCCCAATGGCATCTTGGACAGTTCTTTTGTTCAGTTTATCCCTGGAAATTGAAAGCAAGGAAAATTATCTCATTATTATTATTATTGATTATTGAAATCTCATTATTCAGATCCCAGGCAAGAAAGGATTTAACTTTCAACTATTATATACCTGGACAGTTTCATCACAAATTTAGCTTTCTGCTCCTGTGTAACGTAAGCGGATGGGAAACCGTCTAGAGCGAGGCAGTCTTGTAACCACTTTCTCCATTGAGCAGTGAAATACTTATTCATCGTTATGAACATATCCGCAAAATGCTGACAATGTGACCGAGGAACCAGGTATCCTTAAAATACAATTAAAAGAGCATGATTACCTATTGAAGATCGAATAATACATCGTAGATTATCCAATATTTCATTCTTACCTATAGCTATAAGCATTTTCTGCATAATAGTCATTCCATGTGCTATAAAATATTCGTAACGTGAGGGATTCAATACTGCTGACCTCTCCATCATATGAGTTGTAAACGACACGGATTGTTTCATTAGTCCTATTTCCATTGAATTTAAAGACTCAATTGCTGCAAACAAATTTAATTTTAATTAAAAGCATATTCTTACTAACTTCAAATGTTCAATTCATTCTTACATAAATGAAGCAAGAAGTCCAATGAGATGCCGGAGGAGTTCACTAATTCAGCATTTGACTTCAGCAAGTGGCAAAGGAATTGTAGGTATGATTCAGTAAATTCCGTGTCACGAGTATCTTTAACTCGTTCCGCACAAAGGCTGTGCACTTCTCCAAGAAATTGGCACTGCATGCCGAAATTTTCTTTGCCCAGCATAAACATTATCTGAAGTGTCAATTACATCGGGAGTGAAAACATCCTTTAAGAAGATATTATTAATTGTTTACACGTTACAATTGTTACAATTATACCTGTTTAGCAATGCTTGTAGATGAAGTCAACGGGTTGAGCCGAAACGATATTAGCACGAGTTGCATGGAATACTGAAGAACGGTCATACTAGAAGCATTGATAGTGGACAGTGTGTGCTTAACAATGGAAAATAAGGACTCCATTGCATCTTCATCTTTCGCCCATTTTTCAGCCACGGGAATTAGCACAGGGAGAATTTGTTCTACAACTGGTATCAACGGCTGGGGTCGAACCGGCCCTGAGGTTTCAGTTTGACTAGAATTGTTATTATTCAACTGCGATTTAGCTGATGCTGAATGATGCTCATCAGCGTCATCAGAATCATCGGAGTTATCCGTGTTAGTCGCATCCAAGGATAAACAAAGAGTGCTGAATATATTCAGAATTCCTATGAGTCGGGTTTTTAATTCTGGTTGGGCCTTGACAAGATAAGTGCAAATTATAAAGCACATTGTAATTTTAATCTTTTACGTGAAACGCATTGGATATTCTCGATTGTCCAAACTTACTTCTTGTCCTGCAAGTGTCTGGAGTTCGGTCATACATGGAGAAAATATTTCATTGACTCCAGAAATTATTTGATCATTAGGAAGGTACGGTAAGAATTTTCCAATACAGAAAACTATTCTGTTACAATCGTTCTGTGACATTTTACCCATTCCTAGTGCTTGCTGCAGAGTAAAAACAATCATTTAATTTAAGATAAATTCATAAAGGCTACTTCAGTCATTTTACTTGTTTGTTACCTTGCACGACGCTAGAATTTGTGGAGTGAACTCCAGCATACTTTTTGTACAATCTCTACTCAAAGTTTTCAAAGCTAAGGCTGCTGACGTCCATATATCAGGAAGGAATAGGCCTTCTAATATAAAACCTATTATGTTTTGAATTACTTGCTCGAACTGGCTGAGCATACTACTGCAAGAACCTGTACGGAATCACAATTTGCAATTTAGTATCAACTCGCCTAGTTTTACTTAAAAAAACTTACTGATGCATTCTATAGCAGCTTGAAACAGTTTAGGATGTTGTCCTTGCCGATTGTACTGGAGAATTCTATACACGACTGAAAAAACGCGACACATAGGTGCGATAACCACTGGATCAGTCTCATCCGAAATGTTTTCGGCAACAGCTCTAATTCCCATTAACAGACTTTCTAACTCTGGCCACCTGGAATCCAGTTCTCGTGGATTCTAAAATAACATACAATAAGACGATATGATAACATTTTTCAGCACGTAATACTTTCTTAATGACACACATGACATACATTATCGAGAGCTTGTAAATGAACTTCTGCTCCATCAACTAATTCCTGCAGCATAGCCAATCCCCGCAGTTCGAAGCAGTACGTAAGACAATCACAGACATCTTGACGATAAACTCGAAACTGTTCACACTCTTCAGAATTCCAATCAGAAGTATCTGCAGGATACTTGGCTTTTTTTATGAGTATTTTAGCCAGAGTCTGATAAACTTCTTCGTAAACTTGCATAATTCTGACGTACTTCATCTTATCAGCTTGGTGAGATTGGACATCCTCCTGCAAACACAAATGATAACATATTAATACATTTAAATGAAATACAAAGCACGCAAGTCTTCCGATGCTGAAACACTTACAACCAGAGAATACCAGACTGAAATTGTAATGTTGCTAATTATCTCATCCACCGGAAAAATCCCCGGGTAGTCGGTACACTGCAGTAATATTTTTATTAGCGTAATGGCATTGTCCCGATTCTTCGGATTATTAATATTGTGAGTCGATTCAGGATCACAAACGTCGACAACTAATTTCGAATGGCAATCAGCCAAAGCGACGTACATCCCGTAAAACGAACTTGCCAATTCCTTCAGACACAAAGATAATTAAAATGGATGGAATTTAGAATTTCAAATATTATACGAAAAAACTTTTTGCTCAGCTCAGCTCACCATGTCTTGTCTCTGAATTACAGCATCTAAGGAAGACTGGAGGGGCAATATTTTATCAAGCGTTTTAAGAATAACAGTAGGATACTGGTGAGCAGAGGGATCTCCTATAATTCCACTTAGAATTTCAAGAGTCAAATCCGTCAATTGATCTGAGTCTTCTGTCGTAATCGAAGATGCACAGTATGAACACATAAGGTCTACAAACTGAAAGAACTCAGGCCATTCAAACACACAGATCATTTTCATCCAAGAGTTCATAGCTTTAAGAGCCTCTTTCAGAAGTTCCACATCCTTATTTGTAGCGACGATGTTGAACAGCCATGAATAAACTGGAAATAATACCAAACGACATTTGCTTCAAAATCAAAATAATTACAGATGTTAAATAAAAGTAAGCGAGTGCAAGCAATTTAATCCTGCCAATTACCTGGCTGCCCTTTCTCCTGAAGTTCTTTATAAGCCTGTCCTTTTCGGACTGAAGTCTGCCATTGTGACTGGGCCTATAATAATATCATTCCAGAGTTTCATTAATTGCTGTAAACTTAATAAAATCATAGTATTGCCATTTAGTTTATTCGTAAAACTTACTTGCTCCGGAATATAAGCAAAGACTTGCACTAACAACCGCATTACATTGGACTCAGGAACTCCAGGAAAGTTTTGTGGAGAAAACGTAAGTGCCAGTTCTTCCAGTGGATTCGCCCAAACAATTCCGATAGTGTTTGTTACAAAAGCTCCCAACTGAATGGTACACAAACATACAAAATTTAAATTCTTGTCCTAACAGGCAAAATTCATTTCGAGTTAAAAAATTCCATCAAACCGTGAGACAAAGCCTTGTGAGGACAACAGGAGGTCCCGCGATGTATTTGGCCACAGTAGCCACAAGTCTCTGTTTAAGTCCTTCATATTCCTCCTGAGGAATTTCTCCGAGACACCTTGAAACTTTGAAATGCAGGATATTCGCAGCTACAAATTGAATCTGCAGCATCTTCGTGGGTTCCAACAGTGGCCAAACCACTTGCCAAGCCTCTCTCGACCCTTGGCATGTCTTGAGCCACTCGTGACATTCCTTGTTGACCTTCCCAGGGTTTCTGTAGAATTCAACTACAGCTGCCTCCACATTCTCCGACGTGAAGGCTGTAGCCTCTCCTGCCATTACTGTTTTTTACTCTACGATTTCAAAACCAACTACCTCTAGACCTCTCACACTATTAACTCCACTTAATAATAATTCTGAAGTTAGGATTTAATGAAGTAAACAGGTACCCAGAATTTAACTCACGAAAGGAAAATGATCTTCTTAGTTTGAGGTTAATAATGTTATGATTGAGGTAATGGCGGCAGTCACAGCTAACAAAGAACAACCAACAGCACTAATCACAATTAACATGTAAATTATGTAAACTCCCAATAATGTTATTGTTGTCTTTTGTTGAGCTATGAATGCAATGCTAATATATCGGCTTTATTATAAAATATGCTTGAATCTTCGCGGGATCTTGTTGTTAGTTGGGGCAAGATGGGAATTACAATCCCTGGCTTTGTTTGACTTGATCGAACTTGAAACTTAATCTAAAATCTAAATAGAAGTTTAAATTACGCTAGAGATTAGTTTTGTTAAGTGGAGACGACATGAATGGCTGCACGAGTGGAGTGGTTGTCTGCAGCAAAACTATCTCGAAAGTAAATATAACAGACAGGACAGACAGGATAAACGGTCGACTGATGGCGAATGTCCCTAGTCCATTAAGAGCGATTGTTGATGTGCTCAGCTTCTTCTCTGCTCGTTCGATCTATCGATGCCCATGTCCATACAGTATACAGTGACAAAAAATAATGGAATTGTAAAAGATGTTACAGCGATTGTCCCGTGAAACAATGTGAGAGATCTTGAGAGACGTACCTCGATGCGGTAGACGTGATGAGGACACTTGTGCAGGAGATTCACGAAAGCGTGTGCGTAGTCGTGGATCTTGGCCGCTGTGAGGGAGACTATGTAGGTCCTCAGGAGGAGGTGGAGGAAGGACCATCCTCCGTAGATCCCAGCGATGAAGTCTTGTGAAGGAGATGGAACCAGGAAAATGTGCAGCTGCAATTAGATTTAAGGAAACCTTGAAACTACTGACTTCAATAAGAGAGCTGTTGTAGTTGTGAGTACTTGGATGCAGATGAAGTAAATGTTAACGACATAAGATGCAAAAACAAGCGGAGACAGCATCGCTGCAAATTCTTCGTGTATTCTGCACAACTCGTCATGATGGGCGATCGCTTCAAGCCATTCAGGCTTAAGGAACGCTGCAAGGTACTCTTATATTCTTACATCCTCATTTTAATTCCCAATGAAGTCTCATGATTACCCTGTTGTGGCAGCGGTCCCAGTTTATCTTCGATTGCCTTAGGTGTTCCCAGCTTGGAACGGCCAATGCAAGTCTTGGGAGAATCGAATGGAGAAGGTTCAGTTGATAGTTTAGTCACTGCGTCTTCATAAAAGCTTTTGAACCTTCCATACAACGCACGGGAACAGATGAAAATGAAGATGTCACCAAAGTTCCAAGCATACACCGACCATTTGTTGCACAAGAAGACTATAATGGCTATCGCTGGATTGTACCCAATCATCTCTGCCCACTGAGGATGCGATTTCCTGTAGTAATACTCCAGCTTCTGGCTCCCTATGTCCTCTAAACGCAAAAAACAGATAATCACCAAGTTTACTGAGCCTTGCAGATATTCTGTTCACGAATTCATACCATTGTTATTCAATGGAAAAAGTAACAAATGCGACACTGCATTTTCCATAACCGCCGATGCCAAGATACTCCCAGCGATTACATGAATAGTTAATTTCAGGTGCTTATCCTCAAAACGGTAGCTCCTCAAACTAACCTCACTTCCTCTCCACTCCCTCAAGAGATCGATCATCTTCTGAGAGTTCCGGAAGATAAAGATGAAGCTTTCATGATAAATTAAAACTCATACTTATTCCATTGTTTTAAATTGAAACTCTTTTTCACTTACACATAAAGTCCGATCATGTAGCAAACGAATCCAGCAGCATTCTTAGCCAGTTGAGTTGCATCTCTTCCACCCGTCCTGAAGTAGCCTGCCAACGCAAGTCCCGTGTTCCCTGTGAGTAAGCTCATCACTATCAGAGTCAGCACGCCAGACACGCTACATTTACTGCAATACATTAAACAATATGTAGATAGGTTTCATATCGCCATAAGTTGAGATTTAAGCATTCTGGGAGAGAATTGTAACCTGAATTCCAACTTATCAACGTCTCCACTCAGAATTCCCGAAATAGGAACAAGCCCAATACATTTCCCGAAGAGAAGGAAGGGTCTCATGCATAAGAACAGGTCGTCCCTTCGATTAAACTCTGGTGTCCCTTTCGATGTCACCTCTGACCCTTCACTCCTCTTCACGAAGTTAATGTCACTATCCAGGTTGAACAACTCAGGGATTTCCGTGGGGTAAGGAAAGACTGACTTGACAAACTTATAGTTCTTATTCGAATACGGTTTCATCGTCTACAATAACAACTATTCTCCTAGTATCACCGTAGTTGATATTTATCTTGTTCTATTTTTATATGGTCACGGCCACAGGCTACCAAGTTAACTTGCAAACTTATTTGCGAATGAGCTTAATTGGCCAAAACCTTCATATAGATGAGTCTCGTTTGAAGAGTCGATTAAGTGAAAGTTCCACTTATAACCCATTACTTATAGGTACGATTTACCCGTCTTAAACATTCTTTGGCATGCTTCAATCACCTCAAACACTTTAACAAACCACATTCCTCATGGGTTATAGTGTACACCGTGACATTTCAAATGACTGAAATGACCAACATTACACAACAAATCACAAAGTGAAGTCTGACAGCCATGACAAATGACAGGAAAACTGTGTGTTGGAGCCATTGGAGGTGTGTTTGTTACTTCCCTACAATATATCATGGCATAAAAATGACAGACAGCTTTCTCCTATTGTCCAACTATAAGTGACTTTGTTGAAAGCTTAAAGCTTTCTACACTAAGCGTTTGCTAGTTTGCTGTAAACACACACAAAACCTTTTATAACCGATAACCCCGCAGACTCTCATAAATTACGGACACATTTGGGCTGGTTTCGAAACTCGGGATGATTGTGGCACTTCTGAAGTACGGACAGAACTTATTATTTGTGGTTGGTGAGGATGACGCGATGATAGCCTTAGTTAGTAGCTGAGTCATTGCTCCATGATCGTAGATTGTAAAGCACACGGAGAAAGTTTATTTGAAAAATTGTCAAATCGTTTCCTCTCGCTTTATTCAAGTTTTGGGGAGAATACAATTGGCAGGGATTGAGGGACAACTTGGCTGAGTTGAGGATTGCAGAAGAACGATTTCGAATGTGAAGACAACTCCAATTATACTCAGGATGAACGGCTTTGTCACTGTGAAAGCTCCTAAGCCTGTCAGTCCGATTTCGGGTCCTGTACAAACTCTTCTGTCTGTTCTTTGAACCTGTTGATTTCACAACACTTTAGTAAATTGCCACACTTATTTGCAGACACAGAATATTGAACTGATGAACTGAACATGACTTTTGTCAACTCACCTCTGTGTTGTAATAGACTATTGGACATCGTCGCAGGCATCGGCTGATGAGATGAGCATGCACGTTAATGTTTGCAGAGAAGAGTGAGACGATGTACAACCTCGCTAACAAATGTACAAACGACCAGGTAGCGTATACTCCGTAAATGTGACTGTTGATATGGTCCGGGTCTCCAGATTCTTCTTTACTTGGAGTGAGTCCAAGAAGTAACTACATACATAAGAAATGAATTTCACCAAAGTTTTGAAACTACTTAAACAAGAGTCAATTAATTTACCTGCAAGCAAGTGTAAAAAATGTTGGCCCCGTACGAACAAAATATTATTGGAGACAAGAATGACTCAAATCTTTCTAAAAGGTTGCATAAGGTTGCATGGTCTCTAACTATGTATGTCCAAACAAGTCCACCTAGGAAATACAGGGGTCATGTTTTATATTTAACGGGCAATAATTAGATTTCGAATCAAGTTAGCTAGTTTACAGTCAGAGTGTCCGAGGGTATCTATAGATGTGAAATGAGGGAGACTCGGAACGATTTCATCCGCAGCTTCATGAAGCAGTTTGAACTTAACGTACAAGGCCCTTGAGAACACGGCAATGAGTCCGTCAACGTAGTTCCACGAGTAGAGAGCAAATTTGTTGGAAATAAAGATGAAAATTGACCAGCAGATGTGATATGGCACATTTTTAGACCAGTTCGGATCTGCTCTCTGGTAATACGTACGGAAAAACGAGTCTGTAGAATTACGTGTGGCTCCTTCAATCAACAGTCAAGCAGATATTTTTATATTTTTTAAAATCTCTAATTCTCTGTGTCATTTACCCTTTAAAATTTCACGTTACCTTTTTCGAAAAATGGAAACTGGGTCAACTGAAGAAGACCATTTTCAAAGACAGCAGACGTGAACAGAAGGCCAGCTACGATTCCCACGTCTCTTGAAATTGTATTATCCTCCGTTTTAAAGTACATCTGCACTTTATTCCAGTCTTTGAACAGTTGAACAAAATCGCTCGCATATCGTAGAAAGTAAATGTATCTGTCAAATAAATCTCATCAAAATAACCGAACTCAATCCGCCCCAAGGGAATAATTCTTTGAAAACCCGTACATATAAGTTCCCACGGTGTAAAAAAGCCATCCAGACCCAGCAAACGCCAAATCAGCAGCGTTTTGCTTAGCAGACTTGCACATTCCTATGAATGATACGACGCTGTTTGTCCCCAACATTATGACCACCAATATATTCACCACAGTTCCCACACTCGCCCATCTTATTAAGAAAGCAAATCTCAAATACTTTTGTTAACACAAATTCATTTCAGGTTTCCTCACCTGAATTTAAAGCTTTCGGTATCCTTCTGAAAGACCCCAGTAGACGGAATAATTCCTAAAACCTTTCCCACGATCAAAAGTCCTCGAATCTTTCTGAAAAGATCGTCGTCCCGGTTCTTCTGTGGCTCATGATAATACGGAGCCTTCGAAGGTCGCGACTTTTCTACTAACCCATTAGACTTCAATTTTAAAATGTATTCATCCTGTTTCGACGGATGGACTGATGAATCCATTGATCATCAACGAAGATTTCCAACCCCCGCAGTGTTTCACACTTCAAGCCAACTATCTACTGCTAATATTAGTATTATCGTATTTCACTATTATTGTACTATTATTGTATTTAACTAGCAACTATTAAAAGCAATCTTGGAGGTTTGTACGACACAAAAGAACAGCAATTGCATTACCCTTCACTGGAACCAAATAAAAGACGTGAGAGATTAATGGGTTCTGCCAAATTGATGCCTAAAATACATGCGACACACACTCATACAGTGATGTAATAATAGCCAAGCAGGTAGGAAACATTGAAGGGGTGCAATCCATTATTTGGCCGGCTTGTGTAGTAATCATTATTTGTTTTGGATTCAGCAAAATACACATATTTATTTGATGCATGGGAAGGGGGAAAATAAACCGTTTTTCGTACTTTCTCTCGTCAAAAAAGAAACTTTGGGTATTTGTGAGTCGTCCATTATTGCCTCTCACAAAGAGTGTTTGTTCGAAGTTTAGTGGAGGATACACATGTTAAGGATGTAATAGAGTATATTATTGTAGTTTTATAGCAGCTCTTCTATTGTTGTGACGGTATTAAATATTCATTACGAGTGTAGCTCTAATCCTGTGTAAACGGGAGAGATAGTAATTTCAATGAAGAATAGAAGAACTTTCTCATCGATCTCTGTCTCTCTCTCCTTTTGTAGGATGGGCATTTCGTTATGAATAGAATGAGGGGGATTCGTTCCAAACAATATGATAATGATAATTTAACAACCTTCAGCAAAACGACACATTATTTGGAACTTGATATGATTTGTCCTGGAATAACCGCACCTCCTTTCTTCCCATTTGACGTCATCGGAGTCCTCCTCATCAAATGTATTCGTGGAAGTTGGAGGTGCAGGTGGATATACTTCCTACTTAATTGTATTTCGTTTGCAAAGAAAGTACGAACTTAAGGGGGTTATTAAGTATTTCACAGCTTCCAAGGTGAAGCACATGTTCTGTATCGTGAAATATACGTGTCATTTCCTGTGATTACAAATGCAGATGTCAGCGATTATTCCATAGGTCTTGGATCGGCAGCTTTTTTAGGTTTATCGAATCGACCCTAAATGCTTATAGTTATGCCAATCAACTTTGTCCAGTGACTAATAAAAGGCTTATATGCTCAGATTTGTTTATTATTGTTGCCGATATTTTATAAGACCAAATTTAGTTTTTGGACACTTTTGTGTAATTAGAACCTAGACCTCCACTGTTATGAGGGAGGGACTGAAGCAACACGATTTCGAAAGTCAAGACGACTCCAATAACTCCTAGTATGAAAGGATTAGTTAACTTAAAACAACCCAGTCCATGGAATCCTATTTCTGTCAGGTGCAGTTTCCTCTCGAATCTTTCCATCTGAAAACAACACATTTATTTTGTGTTTCAAAGGATGCCATAGTCATAAGCACTTTATTGTCATTGGCCATGCTTACTACTTACCTCAGCAGTGTAAATTTGTATGGGACACTTTTCCAAAAGGAATGTGAACTTGTGAGCGTACACGTTAATTTTAGCTGCGAGCAAAGACATCACGAAAGACCTGATGAGGAGGTGAATAAATGCCCACGTTATGTAGAGAGACTCAATGAAAGTCGGGTCGTACTGAGGGGAGAACTCCAACAGCAGCTTGAGACAGATGAACAAACATTTGATAAGGTATTTTTTATTGATAACTCATTATTATATTTCTGCATGCATTTCCTTACTTGTAAGCACGCAAAAAAGATGTTGCGGGCATATGACGCGAATATTAAAGGAGACAGGAATAGTTGGAATTCATAGAGGATGTCACACACAGTTGTATGGTCTTGAATGATGTGGCTCCACGCTAATAGGGCAATTGATTGAAACAAAAGCTTAATGCATATTTATGATTTTTCAGTAACTGGTTACTTTAGTTAACTATTTTATTAGTTTGTGCTCAGTTAACTCACCAATCTGGAAGTCCCGTCCCCAATCCTTTCCAGTTCCGGACTCAACATCGTTTTTCATGACCTCAGAAACCGTATCATAAAGCTGCTTGAACTTCATATAAATCGCTCTGGAAAATATTCCGATAAGGATGTCCGTAAAGTTCCACGTGTAAATGCAAATTTTGTTACAGAAGAATCCTGCCATCGCTACAAACGGATTGTACGGAATCGATTGAGCCCAGTAGCGATGACCTTTCGTATAGTAACTTTCCAACGCAGATGTACTGTTGCTTTCACCAGGTGTTCCCTTCAAGATTGTCTTCTCTACATTCAAAAAGTAATCCAACACATTACAGTAACTACCTAAATTCCTAAATTCTCAAATACGATCCATACTTGCTGCATTAAAAAAGGTGCAAGTCCAGGCAATGTTCTCTAAAACAGCTGAAGTCATAATGACACCAAAGATCATCGCTGTATCCACCCATAGAGATTTGTCGACCGTCGGGAAGTTGAAGGTCATCTTGGACCAACTCTCAAATAACCTTGTGAACTGCTTTCCTCGAGTTATGAAAAATATGTATCTACCATTTTCAAATTACAAATACGTTTTTTATACCTAATGTTCTACAGGATTTGCTGTCGATTTAATTGTTTAATTCGTACGTATACGCCCCAAGGCAATAGTAAATAGGATCTGCAGCAGCCCATGCGAGTTCCGAAGCGTTATTCTTGGTCTCCCTTGTCATTCCTATGATCCCCAGTATGGACGAGAGTATCAATCCACTTGCTCCAATTATACTGTACACAGCAGCGCAGCTAGGAATTCTAAGATAATCAACGGAAGATTCTAAACTATAAGCTGCCGAGTCCCGACACTAATGATTACCTAAACTACATTCAGAACTTACGTGAATTTAAACCGACGGTAGTCAGACTGTAGTGTTCCTTGACAAGGAACCACCCCAATGAATCTTCCGAATATGAGAACCCATCGAATCTTTTTGAACAAGTCATCTTGGATTTCAATTTCCAAACCAGGCGGACCGGAATCAGTATCGAAGAGATTGTAGTGATGGTTTACGGCAGCAGACTTTGGGTATCTCGAGGGCGCTGCTGACTTTACTGCAGGAAATGCTGAAGGTGACACGGAAGCTTGAGAGTTGTAAGACTCGAGATTCAAGTGGGAAGCCTTGTGAGCCAAGGAATCCTGGCTCTTCGTGTTCATCACCAAATTATAAATCATTCCCTTTTTCATTTCTTTGGGGAACTTATTTATTACAACTATCTAACATGGAAAGAGAATCTACTCAACAGTCTCAAGAATTACTAGAATATCTGCACACTTCTAAACAAACAATATTAAGTCTGATACCCAATTGATTTAGAAGCAAACACAGAGACCCTTATTGTTGAATATCCATTTAATTTGTCCTATTACGAGACAATACATGCATTTGTAATCCTGAACAGAGTTTTCACCTTTTTATGTTCATAATTGATTACAGCGGCCTTACCGAAGAGGGGTTTTGTTCTCATAAAAATCAATGAGAATTTCTGAGTGGGCTTGCAAAAGACTTCAAATTAATTGAACTTCTCATATAGTTCTCTTTTATCAAGTTGAAGAGTATATCTCGAGAAGGAATTAGAAACTACATGAAAGAAAGTTTCGAGATTTTTAGAAGAAAGCCCGAAAGAAAGAATTTTCGGTTGTTACAAAACATACAATACATACGCCTACGATATGACCATTGAGCATTATCATACATGTACAATTCACCTTCATTATTTTATTGAAAGTGAACCCGTAGGTAGGGCAGAATTTCAGCGTAATTCACCAATTGTTACTTGTATTTATTTGCATTGAATGAAGGCATTCCAAGCTATAAATAAACATTGATTATACCTTATTTAATCTTTACTGAAAACAAAATGACTGTTTCACTTAGCATCGCAATACATAGAATACGAATAAATTAAAGTTAACTAGTGAGGAGACGAATATATTTAGAAAGAACTACACACGATGGTTCTTGTATCTAGATGGGATTGGTTTTAGCATTGTAAATTTTCATGTCCAATATTTTACGATATTCATGACTTTGTTATTATGACGGGTATGCATGAATTCATGAACAACCACAATGTGTAGGGAATTTTCTACTCGACAAACACACCATCCAGTTTTCTAATTACAAGTATAATTGTCGGCAGGTGGCAATTAGATGGACATAAACTAGATAATTGATTTGTAGCAATCGATATAAAGAACGTTCTCTATACCGTAATGAAGTGTAGAAATCGCCAACGGTCCATGTGGATTTAAGAGGTTTCATTCACATAATTAATCGTCTACTCTAAGCCCATTAATTCCCAAATATTCGTTAGCACCTAAGCGAGTTCTCTTTGTAATAAGGCTATTGATAATTCAGCATCTTAAGTCATGTGAGAAATGCATGCGTTTGGAGATGTAAGGTCGATTGTACATATGCACGAAGGAGTAATTAGCATTTGTATGGATGAAACTTTGTCCTTAAGTAATCCATTATCTTCCTATTCAAACTGGATTTCAAGTATTAGTATCCAGATCTGTACAAATACCTTTTCATCCGATCTCACTCTTCAAGATCTCTTTCAGCTTAGTCATTAGTATTGTCTACTCACGACAATCTAACTCACCGAGTTCTCCAACATTTCGAAAAGTACAAACAAGAATGACGAAAGGCCAGTCTGAAATAACGCAAAGGAAGAAGAGCCAGACTCCTTCCAGTGCGGATTACAAGAAAAAAGGCGTAAAAGAATTTTTTTACGATAAAGACGGAGGGACTGTTTGTGGACGAACGGGATCTTCTTGGGGTTAGTTTAATACACGAAGGTATTTTTTAAATCATTAAACCTTGTGTCTTAAGTTAAATTCTCTTCTTTTAGCGAAAATCCTGATATTCTATTTGTGCTTTTACGTCTTCCTGATTGGATTTTGGGCCCTCAACTTGTATTTCTTCAGCAAAACTCTCTTAGACAATGAGCCCATTTACAAACTGGACAGAAGTCTCATCGGAACTAATCCTGGAGTTGTGTATCTTCCTGCTGCCAGTATAAGTGCCAGCTCACCTGCCATCTCATATAAGTCCAGCGACGATAAGGACGCGATGATTTGGTACTCTCAGCTTGACAAGTATATAAAAGGTAAGATATTGTTTTTTGCACCTTTAGGCTTGGTTAATTACTTTTAATGATGATTGGTTTTTATGCCTCCAGACACTCAGGATGTCAAAGAAGTGGGGAATTGTAATGCAGCTGGCCCACATGCAAACAACATGACTGCTTGCAAAGTGGATATTTCTAACCTTGGAAGATGTACTGCAGCTAACAAATTTGGGTATTTGGAAGCCAAGCCCTGCGTTCTCATCAAACTCAACAGGGTAATGCGATACAACTTGTAAAATGAAATTAAACTTCACCTTCAACTCGTATTACGAATGAATTACTTATTATCTAAACAGATTTACGGATGGGAACCAACACCCTTTGGAATAAACGCAGACGGTAAATATGACGCAACCTTACTAAAGACACAACTTGACGAGAAAAGTAAAGAAACTCCTGCCATGCCAGCGTTCCTCAAAAATCACATTCTGGACAAAGTCAAGGCCAGCGCAGGGAAAGTAAGTTTACAACGAACCTCAGCATATAATTGTCGAACTAATTAAAAATCTACTTCATAGGAAACGGATGTTCTGAAAACGGTTTGGGTTTCGTGTCAAGGTGCAACAGAATCTGATCAGAAACACATTCCACAGGGAAGCATTAGTTACTTTCCCCAACCTGGAATTCCCAATTATTACTTTCCCTACTTGAACCAGAAGAATTACAAAAACCCTTTCGTCATGGTCGCATTGGATTTACCTCAGACTTCCCGTATTACTATCATTTCAATTCATAAAATATTAAATAGCCTTTTCATAATCTATTGCTATTTTAATTATATCCTTGTATACTTCCAGGTCACGCTGACATTGACGTCATATGCCAAGCTTGGGCAACCAACATTATGTACCAAAAGTTTGCCGGTGCTGGATTGGGATTCGTTAAGTTCCAACTCCTTGTCAATTAAACAAATACTAAAATTATCTACATTCTACTCACAATAAAATCGTCACCACTTATTGTGGAAACTTTAATCTACAAACATTTGTAATATCTTCCGCATTCCGTTATTCGACACTCATTCCAATAATAAAGCAATGAACAAGTACACAATGACAGCCACAGCATTGCTATAGTCCAACATTTAAATTCAAGCCATTTTTATCCCAACAAAAGACAGGTACATGTACGCAGTGTATGAGTTTAATTAACAGTTCCGTTGGTGCAAGATTGGCACGCAGAAGGAGCTTGAAGAAGGACAATTTCGAATGTGAAAATAACGCTGATTATCTTCAGTATGAAAGGTCTCGTTATGACAAAGCAGCCAAGCCCTGAAAGCCCGATTTTCGTCGATGCGATGCGAAACCTCGCTCTCTCCACCTTTTGTCCAACACAAAACAACAAGAGAAATAAACGAAGGTCATTTGGAAAGTTTACTACGCATCGATCTGCAATTTACTTACCTCAATACCTTCACAAGACTGTGGACAAATGTAAAACAAGTCTAATATTTGGTGTGCATAGTCGTTTATCTTTGCACCCGTCAGGGAAACAAGAAAGACCCGCACGATGAGATGGATGAAAGACCAAATCGCGTATACTTTTTCTGCTGGCGAACTCACGTCGCCTTTGGACAGTCCCAGATGCAACTACAAAGCAGAGAAGACCAATTAGATGATGCTAGAAACATTAGATATAAGATAATAATAAGCCACTAGTTCCACATACCTGGAGACAAATATAGAAGCAGTTGATAGCATATGATGCAAATAGAAGAGGTGATAGAAAGTTCTCAAACACTTTAAGGAAGTGGCAAAGTGTGTCGTGGTCTTTTACTAACTTTCTCCACATTTCAGGACCTAATTAACACACAGTGGAAACTCCACAATAAATCTGCAATGTGGTGTACTTTCAAAAAAGAATAAAATAAATACTATTGACTAACTCTGCCAAACTTCTTTAGACTGGATTTTACTGTAGACAATGCGGTTGAGAGCTTTGAACTTGTAGTAAATGGCTCGAGACATCATAATAGCGAGGATATCTACAAAGTTCCATGCGTACAAAGCGAATTTGTTGCTCCAGAAGATGAGGACTGCGAATATCTCGTGGTAGGGAATAAATGCTGACCAATGAGTCTGAGCCTTCTGGTAGTACCGCAGGAGAGGACCGTCTTCAAGGAGAAAGCATAATGAATTGTGAACTTAATGAAATGTATTTGGTGCATAACGAAAAAGTAAATGAAATGCTTATTGTGTCCAGCATCGCTTACCAAATGAATCGGACTGAGGAGAGAGAAACAAGAAGATCACTTGAAGCAACAAGTTCTCAAGGATAGCAGAGGCATACACAGTCCCTGCAATTAAATTCACGTCCCGATACAAATTGTAATCCACTTCGGTGAACTCCAAGTCAACTTCTGTCCACTTGTGGAACACTTGGACCAGAGCTCTGCCCCTCAGTGTGAAGTAAACGTGCCTATGTGAAAGCATGCAAGTTTAAACTCTTAGTTAATTAATCTGATATTAACAATCAATGCTACTCATCAAATAAATCTACGCTCGAAATGGTGCAAATAAAGTAAACGTAAGGCTCTGTATGATTAATAAAATAGTAAGGAACCTACGTGAAAACTCCCATAGCGTAAAAGACAAAGGACTCAGCATTCCAGGCCCACTCGGTTGCATTCCTTCCCCCAAACTTAAGCAGTCCCATGAAACCAATTATCAAGTTTGCAATTAAGAGGCCCATTATAAGCAGACTGTAAATAGACCCCAGACTTTTCCACCTGCCACACAATTCCTTCCTTATTTATCTCTAATCCTTGCTTAATCAATCAGACTTAACTCGACCAGCTCAATTCAAATGAGATTTTTACCTGAATTTGAGATCAGAGAGGCGACTTCCAAAAACTCCATCGAGAGGAATAATCCCAAAGACTTTTCCAAATCTGAGGAAATGTTTGAAACACCTGAAGAGATCGTCTGGCTTAACTTCCTCGTGTGGATTAGCACTATTCATATGGTAGTTTTTGTGAGACTCTCCTTTCAACTCGTTCGAGTTCAGCTTTGAATGAATTAAACAGCAAATAGTGCAGTGCAAATAGCAGTTTTGCATCTTCAGATTATTATCTCCCGAAATGGTCACAACGCTTATTCTTTGGCTTAAGAAATTCTCATTTGTCCCCGCACTTCCAATCATGCTAACAACGATGAATTGCGAGACAGAGGAAAGTCTGTAATTGCTTCCCTGGACTTTTCTTTATGTAAGTTTGATTCCCCAGTAAATACAACAAAACTAGTTATCAGCGAATACGAAGCTCAAGAAATTCACCAATTTAGTGGCGTCTTCAGAAGCAAACAGTGGATTGTAGTGAACGGTCTATTTCATAAACTTGCCATTTGATTAGGGACTTAGGGACATTCCATCCGGGTAGTTTTTATTCGGGGATAATCGGTGGGTGTGTGGGTTCTGTGAGAAACCTATCAGTAGATGTGATAATGACCAGGTGCATAAATCCGTCCCATACAATCCGAGAAAAATATTTGCATGTCAGCCCTCACCTTGATAAAGAACAGAGCGTAATGAATCCCACAAGTGTGAAGCATTATTTGCTAATGATGTGTCACACCACTATCCTAACCGTCAACAAAAATACGTGCAATAATCTTTTCTCTTCTCAATTTCTGAAAACCTGGCTCATCTGCTGTAATGTGCTTCACAGATAGACAAACACATTCGAGTGTCTTCTTCCCATTATTACGGATTCCACGTAATTAACTGATTACCGGCGGAATCACATGAAGAACATCGCTCTGCTTTCACTTCGTCTTTAATAAATTATAAAACCTTCTTGTTAATGACTCATTAATGTTCAATACATTCTGCGTCCACGAGCACAACGCATTCGTCATTAATTGCAATCGAAAGTTACACACATTATAATTACAGGAAAAAGAACGTAAAATGCTCTTAGACTTGAGTTCAACCAACCTGACAGCATCAATGAAGTCCATAGAAGTGTAAATCCTTGTTGGATTCCTCGGCTAATGGTTTCACGGGATGATTTATGATTTATTTCAACTCAAAAGTGGATCAGTTCCTAGAAATAAATGAACAGCACATGCTTCCCTTTTCCAGTGTGACCTTAGACGATTTCATTTTTTAAAGAAAAAAAGAAGTCATATGAGTTTCACTAATTCCTTTCCGTTGAAAGATGACAGCAGAATGTTACCAGCTAGTTTAACATCAGTGTCAAGGGTGCATGAATCCCAGGCATGAATTCGCTTTATTCACTGTACTCGTCAGTGTAGATATTGCATTATGTATTAGCTTACAAACAGAATCAAAATTGTTGTTGTTTCTCTTTACTGATTTTTGCTAAGGAGCATGCAGTATACCCTATTATACAAATTCCTCTATGTGCACAACCTTCGTGAATTCAAGTTAAGTTTACAAGCTTGACTTTCCCCATAGTTGGAAATGCCACGAGGAAAGTTACAATGCAGTTTATCATCGATCCGAAGTAGAGGTAGATCGCGTTGTGTTTCAGGAACCTGACAGGTTCCGTGCGGATTCCAAAGATTTGAAGAGATTTTACAGTTCTCATGAGTAGCTTCTTTTGACGCCTTGACATGCTACTTTCAGTGCATTTTCTTCCTACTTGTCGGATGAAAATTTTAGCGCGGAGAGGAATATTTCCACAGAAGTGAATGATCGAAAGAAGAAGTGTCCCTCCGCAGAAGAAGAGAATGCAAAGGATGAAATAGTCTGCTGGAGTTACAGCATGGAATAGCCGAATTGTCCCTACTGTTCCCAGTGTCCATTGGATTCCAAAGACACTGAAGAATATCGGAGTGAGGAACCCCAAGGAATCCTTGTGAATCTTTCCCAAAAGCAGTAAGAGTTTGTACGTAGCTATTCCTCGGCCCCATGAAGTATCTTTGGCCTCAATGCTCTTACTAAAGTAGGGAATCAGTATGAATATTGAATTACGAATCAACCTTGAATATAGTCGGTTCAGACTGCTTACTTGAGATTGGTGAGGTAAGAGCCAGTAGCAAAGACGTAAATGGTGAAGAGTCCCATTCCTTCAATCATGAGGGCATACAGAGACGCACTCACTATGAACAGTTCGAATCCCAGAAACAATCCGAAGTACGGGAGGATGATGTCTCCAGTTGGAATCCACAAGGAGTAAAGAAACTGTGATGACTTCGGTCTTAGAGTGAACATGAGTCCTGCAGCAATAGGATAAATCACAGCAATTCCAGTAAAGTACAAGACGATAAAGGTTAGAAAATCGAAAACAGGCTTCTTAGCATTTGATGAAACTCCGAATGACGTGTCTAATGGGTCAATGAATTCATGAGAGATTAATCGATGGCTTTAAACATTTTAACCACTTAATTTTAACCGAGCTTACCGAATTTGATTTTCTTTTCGAAATAAGCGAGACAGTTGAAGAAGTAAGCGATGGTTTTGTGGTGCATATGAGTCGTAAATTGGGATGAGAACCCCCAGAAGCGTCCAGTGGAGAAAAGGATGAGCCAAATGAGGTCGACAGTTTCGATTCCACTGGAGGAAAGAACACCCAAGTAGAAGAGCATGGCGAAATTAAACAACGAGTAGAAGAGAAGCAGCAGGGTCGTCAATTCAGCCAACAGTCGCTTGACAAGTGAATTTCCAGATGAAAAATAATTTCGAGATTTGTCGAAATTTAGACGAGTGAAGTAACACGAGTAAGCACCATTTATGACCCTCCCAAGTGTTTTAACACATTTATCGGTGAACATTTTATCTTGTCTGCTGCAGCTGGAAAATAAACTGGAATTATTCTAACGAGCCGTAACCGCCGGAAAGAATATTTCGTTGAGTTCGTTGGGAGTTTCGCAATATGTTTTTACTTTGGCCGAAGTCCCGAAGTTCACAACAGAGCGTCTGTGCTACTCATCACATTGTGTGCGATCGGTTTAAAGTCTTTAAAGAGTCGAGCTAGCCAAGGGAAAGCAGCAGGGTTTTAATTTTGTAATCCTGGCGGAGTATCATGCGGTGAATCAATCGGAAGCTTCTATTATACAATTAAGTATTGATAGGCTTGACAAACTGATTGCTCAAGAACAGTCATAAGGATAGATAGATGCTTAAATTTTTGGGTAGACAAGAAGTGGAAGATTATAAGTGATTCGATGTTAAATTACAATCCCTACGACTGACGTAAATACAATCGAGTTTATTGACATAACTCTGATTACAATTTAAATATTTACTACTGCTTTGTTTCGTCTGCAATACAAGTCACTGCAAAATAACCCAGTTTCCTGAGTATTAAAACCTTCATTGCGTCATCAAATCTTATAACTGTCTATTTCTGTGCAGACGACAACCGAAGAAAACCACAGACTTTCATGAGATACTCATTTAAACTAATTATAATAATTAAATTTCACGTATATTTATAATCTTTCTCTTGAGTGCCATAAACAAAATTTATCGCTGATAATGAGGTGTCATCCTCAGAGGGTACATTCCACTAGAAATCGAACTTTGAGACGATTGGGGTCATAAACTATGTACTCGTTGTAACTCCTTTGATACGAAGGATGACGAGGATTATCTCTTGTTGCTCCACAAGGAACAATTGTCCCTTGGTACTTCACATTGTCTCTCCAAGTAGGAATACGCTGTCCCTGTCCCTTGACCGAGTGATATCCCACGGGAGGAGTCTTATACTCTGAATGACAGTTATTAGCCTTGTACATCTGCAATTTTTCCTTTAATAATTACACAATTTCTCTCGGGCATCGACAGATGAATTCCATCAAAATTTCTTTTATTGCAAAATTACAAACCTTTCCCAAATCAACTTCTACGAGGAGAAGGTAGGCTGCACTTGCGCTCGGTTTCACGTAGCCTCTGCTTTTAACAAATCGGTCTGCAAAATAAATTCCCCCTCCGAAAAGGCCACTTGTTCCCAAATTGAATCCGTTGGCGATGATTCCCCCAGCAGAGGCTGCAGACGTCCCGTGCCACAAAAGCATTCGATACACATGACGCCCAAATCGAGCTTCAGCTAAACAAATGTATTGCATTATTGTAAAGCTAGCCATTATGTTAGTACACTTGAGGAGACCATACCTTTACGGTTGATTTTGTAGAGATTGAGGATCTGAGGACTTGCTATGGATTCACATGAGTTGGAAATATAAGACGAAATGGTCTTATGAATGTTTTCGGAGGATGAGACTTTAGTTATGAATGCAGATTGTCTTAATGTCGAGGCAGAGGTACCTAATTTACCGGCTAGTTCATCGTAAGGACTGCCTGCCATTCTGACGACAGGAGATAACACACTAAAAGCGTCTCCAGTCCGTTATGTGTGATATAATAATTACTCACTTGTAATCAAAATATCATATCCTATGATATCAGGCGGCTGTCAAGAGCCATCCTCGATCGCGTTGCATTTATTCCATAACCAGGCACTGTGCAAGTTATGCTTTCTTCTTACATTAGCTACATGAAGTATGCTGACAATTTTCAACTTCCCTCATCTTGCTTATCAATCAGCGAGTGTGCAAGTTCAAAGGTTTTATGATGTGGCTTATCCAAACACGGATAAATACGTTTATGGATTTACAAATTAACGAACCTAGAATGATCTTTTACGTTTCATGCTCAGGTGAGAATAAGTCATGCATGCTCAAAACAAGAGTGCGCATTTTAGAAAAAAAATTTGCATCTGCACTAAAGTATGTTACTAATTTTTAATTTTGTTTTCAGTTTGGTTTACTACTTCGATTCCAGGCTAGTACATGGCCGATTTCACCCCATCACTGTTGTTTTTATGAGGCCTTTTGTTGGCTGGGTTGACGCTGTTTCCAAATAAGATGCATAAAAGTTACACATTACCATCAAATACTCAATAAATCTCCGTCAAAATTCTTAAATGTAATCTTTTGTACCTGTTTTTTGTCTCGTACATATTGATTTTTTGTTGTATCTGTAAGACAATCAAGAGTCTCATAGTCTCAGCAAAATCGCAGACAGCATTTTAAGGAGCAAATCTTTTCCCAATTCTAGTGTAAAATCTTAGCGTGACATGACTAACCGAATGGCTTTGGCTTCTTGAACCCTGTTGAGCGTTGGGAGGATGGGAAGCTTTCGCTCGATTAGCTATGCAGTTTGTCACATAATCGAGGAATTTTCTCCTTCCAAATGGAGTATATTTCAGCACAATTTTATAAATCTCTCCCAAAGAAATGGAACTTTTCTTTGCTTCAGTCCACAGCTTCTCCAATTCTTCCTTTACGCTGTTGTCTGTCATATGGAATACAACTTCGGGCTTTTTGCCTGTTGACGCAACCATCCATTGAAGAAACAGTTTGAGCTGAGGGTCTCCTCCAAATGCTCCACAACTAATCAAACACCATATTTTAGTTACGTAAACGAAATGATATTATTAACAAATATTTATACCCCCAATTTCCAGTAGCTATTTTGCGGAAGTCTCTACTTCCAAAAGCTACGTGACACTTATGGAGCTCTCTTTCCACCTTATCCTCTCTGTACTGCGTGTGCTCATCTCGACTAATAAACCATAAAACGAGTTAATCAAACTGAATGAGTTCGAAATCCTTAATTCCATCCACCTGTGAAATGATACAGCATCCATTGCTACAATCGATTTCGAAGAACGACTTGCATTTGAGGGAAAGTTTTTAACACGTCCTTTAAACACGAAGCTATTGGAATATCCTGAGAACCTTGAAAAAGTCTCAAAGCCAGTGACAAAGAGTACGTCATCATCTCCCAATTGCTGTGTGAAGAGCTGAGCTGCAATCAACTCTGGACAAGTGATGAAATAGATTTCTTCTTGGACTGCTCCGATCCCTAATGTCCCTCCACCTGCCCCAAAGCCCCAATCAACCCGTTAGACCACCGCGTCATGACTTCAGTCATTCTGTAGCGTTGAATATTAATTACTCAACTCACCAACTTTCTTGTTGGCAAAGTCAACGTGGAGGTCACAATCACTCTGCTCAATAGGCAACTTAGAGAATTCGAGTGGGACCAGACGTTCCTTAGAAGTTCTCCAGTCGATCTTCCTGGAATTTGTTATTCTCTCGTATGTAACTGTCCTAGAGGAATTTCTTCCGTCTCCTTGAAGCATAATGTCAAAGTAAGCCAGCAAGCACATCAGCTTCTCAACTTTCACAGCATCTGCGACACTTCCACTCTGCTCCTCTGTGAAGAGTCTGGAAAGTCAGATATCGAGATTCATCTGGTTTATATTTAGAATTTTAGGAATTCATAAGCTGTTCGCAACTGCTGTACCGAATGAAATTTATGTAGGGATAGTTCTGATACTTATCATTATCTCTCTCCTTGAAGGTGCAGAAGAATGCATGTGCCAGAATTGTGAGGACATCATTATCCGACAATTTGTTGGTACCTTTCTTCCCTGCTGTAAGCAGGTTGACTTGCAAATGTGGTTTATTTGCAGACTGCAGGCAGACTTGAGCGAGAGAGCTGATTATGACTGAATGTGTCCTAAGAATAGGTCGATAACGCTGTAACGCTTGTCTTAGGTTTCTGCAGTTGAAGCCTTGTTTGGAATGGTAGTCGGATCTGTAGCTTCGAATTACATCGAACAACAAATACGCGTGGGTATCTGAGTAAATTATTTGACAAAAGTGTCGTGAACGTCTTAACAAAAGTGCAAAACAGAAATTGAGTTAAATTTATGACACGCACCTTTACTGGAATTAGCCAATTGGGGTAGCAGCTTTCTTTCTAGTGCCTCCGAGACTTGTTTCCAATAGGTCGTGTGTTCCACAGGAAGAAAAAGGATTTTATTCTTTTCAAGACTTCCCATATTTCACGTTACAGTAATAAGTGTGGAGATGTTTTCAAAAAATAAATGCTGTAATGTAAGCAGTATGTAATGGACCTGTCAGTAGCAGCCAGCAATGTGAATATCATGCATGAGTCACAAACATCATGCATGGTTGTATGCACTCACAGACACAGCTGGATTATTTCACCTTAGCTGTTATTGTGTTATCTTTATTGGATAAGATCATAAGATATGCAAGCGATCTGAATGGTTTCACATTCAAGTGTCTCAATAATACGTTAGGATGTTTGCTTTCTTTATGCGATGGGATGTGAGAATGCCATAAGCCAATGTCCACATTGATGTTACTTTATGAACCAAACAGGTTTACAATAATGAATGAAAATTAACTGAAATCAACGGTGACTAGAAACCTAAGATGGACTCGCTCGGGATCAAAGACGATGTATTCATTGTACTGCAAGTTGTGATGAGAAAATCGGTCATCAGGAATAGTCGGACCGATAGGCATTTGACTTCCAAAGTAGTCCCAGTTGTCCTTCCAATCCGGACGATTTTGTCCTTGTCCTTTGAAAGAATCGTATCCTGGCTGAGCAGAAGTCGACCCAGTCTTGGCATTGTGTGCTTTGTACCTTCGTCCCAAACTGACATCACATAAGAAGATGTAACCTCGGGTTCCTTTTGCAGGGTGCAGTCGCTTATTGACATCGCAGTACTGGGCACTCTTGGAAAATCTGTCTGCAAAATAAATACCGTTTCCGTACATAAGTTTCGCTGTTGTCTGTGGACGAACAAATCCGTTCTGAAGGATTCCTTGGGCTCCGGTGAGAGTTGTCCCATGCCACAGCATCATTCTGTATGGCTTTGGTGTTTTTGTCGGGTCTGTACAAGAATCTGGAGGAAAAGCCTTCTCGTCCTTTCTCCGAATGCTGAGAATGCTAGAAATCTTAATCTTCATGTGTTGATGACACAAACTATTGTTTATGTATGTTGTAATTTTGGCATTGCATCGTGAACTAGGCTTCCTGACGGAAATTGATGTCTTTAAAACTGCCACAGAAAGATTGACTTCCTTTGTTAATTCGGCAGTGTCATTGTCTTCCTCGGTAAGTGAAATCGCTTGCAGTGAATTTGCGAGACGAACTGATGCTGAATTCGAAGCTTGTCTGCAATATTGCCAGAATATCAAAGATCTGGATTTCCTTTCCTTGATTTATTTTCATTGATCTCTACAATTGATTGACATGATTTTACCTGCTGCGCGTTCGATTTTTTCGTACAGTGGCCATGTTGAACACGCAAATTGAATCGCACTATAAAAGTTATAACCACGCAGGAATTCCTGAGAATCCAGAGATTTAGAGAGACTTTGTGATCAATAAGTTTCGCTTCGCATACCTGACAGGAACGTTTGTATTTGGAAACTTGTGATATTGTTATCATAATGCAGCTTGATAAGCTTGATATGATCATATAGACATAAATCTGCAGAGCTGAATTCTTTTGCATTCGTTGATTATCAGAGCTTACCTGGGCATATACCTCACATCAATCATCAGTACTTGAGTTTGTGGAGGTGCCATCAAGGAAGGTTGGGGCAAATCGGTCGATACCTTCACACGCTAAATTTTTTCTAGCATGTTTATTTTAGTATGAGTAGGAACTTCTGAGAAAAGCATTTTCATTTCAACGTTGTTTTCTTCCCTACAGTAAAAACTGGCATATGTGTCTATGATTCAACAGGATTCTATGATTCAACAGGATACAGATGATTAATGACTACACGTCATACATTCAAAAACTTCAATAACCACTATTAACCACTACACCAAGAATTCAAGAAGAATAAAGATGAAGCCGTGTTTTGAAACGACAAAGAGAATATTGAGATTTGTTAGTGCTTTCACGAAATAAAATGTTCATTTCCGAATGGCAGTTCCCGAAACAATTTGAGCTTTTCTGAAGTTGATTGCAAGATAACTTTCCTTTCCAAGACTTCCACGAGAGAGGGAGATGAGTTATCAGTGCAGCCAAAACGTATAATCACATCGTAGACCTGAGCTACAGAAATATCGTTACACTCAATGAGCCTAGCAAGACGCTCCATGGCTTCATGTAATTTATTGTCGCAGGTTGCGTCTGGCAGGTGGAAAGTAATCCGTCGTTTATGGTACGAAGATGCCATCCATTGAAGAATAAGCTTAAGTTGAGGGTCTCCGCCAAACGCTCCACATCCCCATTTACCAGAGGCGATCATCTCTGAGTCCCCAATTCTTCCGAAAGCTACGTTACATTTGTGGAGTTCTCGATCTACTGCACTTCTTTCGTACTGCACTCTGCTCATGTCGTACCTGTCGAAAAATGGATGTAATCAATGTAAACTTAAAAACTTTGGATCTCTTACATTGCAAGCAAGCCCAGTCAAACGGATACCTGGGAAAGTACAAAGCATCCATTGCTACCACAGACGCTGGAGAAGATTCACTTGAGCAGGCTGATCGCTTGAATTTGAATGAACGTGCATATCCAGCGTGAACGGAGAAGAGAGTCGCTCCTTCCAAAAATAGGACCTCGTCATCCCCCAATTGTTCTGTGAGAAGCTGAGCTGCAATCATCTCGGGACATGTGATGAATCGGATTTCCTCCTGGACACTTCCGTTTCCCAAAACTCCTCCGCCTGTCATTCAAACATTTCAAACGTATCTCAAAACTAGTTTTAAAAGTGTATATTATGTCCAATCGGACAATCCATTCTTACCAATTGATTTATTAGCGAAGTCAACTTGAAGAGCATCCTTGTCATTCTCAATCACAGAGCCCAGTGAGAAGGAAACTTCACCAAAGGGAACACCTGTCAAAGTGTCCCAGACTACTTTCTCTCGGACGCTTCGTCTTTCGTAGCTCAAATTCCGTGTTTGCTGCTCAGCTCGTCTGTTCAAGGACTCTTCGAAGTACGCCAATAGACACAACAGTTTCTCTACTTTCACTGCATTCCGGCTCAAGTCTTCGGCATCCTCGTCGCAAAACAATCTACAAGGAGTTGTGTATTTAACAAATAATATGTATTTTCAAAACTCTGTCTATAGCAAATATTTATTACTATATTTTAATTAAATTAACCGACCGTATGAAATTAATGCGTGGGTATGTTGAAAATTCAGAGTCATCGTGAAGATCTCTTTGCAGAAATGTACAGAAAAATCCATTGCACAAAATCGTGTTAACTTTCTCTGGTGACAGTTCCACTTTCCGGTTTCTCCCATACGACAATATTGGAACTTTAGTAAAATCAATCACTTCGATTTTTAAAGCTCCTTCTGCAATTGAACTCATAAGCTCACCGATTGAAATTTTGCCTAATAAAATTTTGGAATACTTGTCTAACGCTTTATTAAGGTTTCTAAAGTTGTAACAACCAAGTGCCTGATAGTCTGTTCGATATGAGCATATGCATCTTATCAAAGAATCCGAAATTGTTGAAGGGTCTAAAAAGGGTAGTCAAACATTATTGCTGGAATATTAAAATTCAAATTGGAAATAGCGATTGAAATTAGCGTCCATCTAACCTTTCGACATTTCTCCCATGAAATTTTGCAAGGCATGTTTGAGGACTGCCCAGAAAGGACCATTTGTATGCGGAAGACACTGTGCGAGGGAAGCCGATTTGGGAACTTCTTCCAGCAACTCCCCTTCAGTCTCCATTTGCTCAGAAGTCGAAACCGAGGTGGAAATCTTAAGGTTGTGTATAAAAACGAGCGAAACAATTTCTGAGTGATATGATTTCAAGAGTGGAAAGGCTGATCGAGTTGCTTTCTGATGCACAAACAACAAACGAAACACGATCAAACAACCTTATCACTCTCACACTGATTAATATTATAGGCGGACGCATCATCAATCTCTCACTGAGGAGGCGCCTTATCGTGAATACCACTATTCTAATAATAATAAATAATTGACTGAAACAAGAATGCATGTGATCTTTCGTCAATTCACCGGTGTATTAATGTCCATTATGCTCTTGCATGGAATGCAGTAGTGTCCTTAGTCTCATTTTTTGTTTTTTACGATAT
>JAQGAD010000251.1:0-51587 GCA_034696625.1 Isotomurus palustris | reverse complement strand
GGCTAAATGGCCAGATAAATTGTGACTCAGGTGGAGGTACTGTTATTTCGTGTTTATTGCACAGGTTAACAATAGTAGTAAATACACAAAGGATGTTTTACTCACGGTCATTTTACTCGGTACTCTTGGAATTTATTGTTACAAATATTTAATGAATCTGTCCAGTGAGTCCAGTCTCTAAAAACCCTACATGGATTTAATGGAGGGTGGGGCATGAATTAGTAGAAAAAATATCTACAAGTCATTGAGAATCCTTAAAGAATCTAAAAAGGTACTTCACATCTCTATCTAATTCATAGACGAGTAATCTAGTATAATAATATAATAATGCATTATATTATAAAGACACCCTATTTTCAGAATTTCAATAAATTACTTATCTATGCTACATTTCGTCCAACTGTAAGAATGCATTCGCGTCATAAAGCTAAAGTTGCTGAATCAACAATCATAAATTAAACATGAAGAGTTCCCATTCCAGCGAAGTTAATCACGAATTCGCTTCATGCGACCAAATTGTTGGCTGAGCTAGTACACTCACTCATACTGTACACTACCGTAGTTTATACTCGAATTTTATTCTAGGCTTCCACTCGAGATTCAGCGGAACGAGGACTAATGTAAACCGGAAGGGATGACAAGCCAACCTTCGTATCCGTTATGGGAGATGAAGTCATTAAATTGCAGAATGCGGACCTCATCCAAGAGAGGAGAGTCCGGAACACACGATTCATAAATTATTATTATGGTTATGAGTGTGAAACCCACATCCAATTTATGAATTCATTTCCAACTCAAAAAACAACCACGGCAATTTCTAAATCCATGCAGCATTAATTCAATTTGTTGTAATATTGTTGTAATCCTTAACACTGCTGCAAACAGTAACAGATTTTTATCCAAATGCAAGATAATCTTGCAGAATAGAAATTTGAAAAGTATTTTTATTATATGTATTAATTCACAATCGTATTCTAAGAACACACTTCACATATGTTCTTACGCCAGGAATCACAGTAAAATACTGCTTATCAATAATTCAGCCCTCTTGGTATTTATTTATTTATTAATGATGCTTGTAAATCTTGAGAAATAAGATCTTATTTGTGTTGGTAGAATATTACTCCAGTCGTCCAGTCGAATTACCCAGTCAGCCATGTTGGCAGAGTTGTTCTTTTTACGGGTGCTTTCTCCTGCACCCTTCGATCTTTCTCCTCTTCCCTGTCATCAGATGGGACAAAAGACATCTTCTTTTCCTTTCACTTCTGACCGGATGTTCAGCAGAGTTTTTTTACATCACTCACGTTATTCCCACCCCATTAAATCTTCACTTACTCGAAATATCTTTGTCATGTTCATGAGCAAAGCCAGAAGTTTAACATAAACAGTTCTAAAATCTATTTTCACCTATGCATTAAATTACCATATTCGACGAAATGTTTCAGCCACTCCTAAAAAGGTAAATTACCACATGAGACTATAAAATATCATGCCTACGTAGTTGTGATATGAATATTTCTGCAATCAAACAAATGTCATGCGTTAGAATTGTTAGAATGTATGAAAGTAACAACTTGAAGCCATTTTCTACAGTCAACTTCATTCAATAGTTTGATCGATCTCATCTATTACTTTATTCTTTCTCTTGTCTTAAGGATTCTCCACCACCGCACAAACTCAAAAAAACAGCATCCTGTGAGAGATCAGATATCTCTGGTATCAGATACACGATCACGAAGTGATTTACAGAAATAAATGGCCAGAGAAACTTTTGACATTTCCCCAAATCTGATTGTATTGATGCTGACTCGGCAATTCTAAATCGAAGCTTCTGAATGGCTCCTAGACTTAGGTACTTATTTTTCTTACTTTTTCTACCAGCTAAATCGGTATGTTGAGAGTTGAGATGTGCTGGAGAAAGTTTTTGCCCGACCTCTTATGTCTGCTCGAATGAGTTTGAGAATGTGAAGTTAGCTTCGGAACAAGTCTACAGATTTTGGATTTGAGAACTTTAGCTCTCCAAATGGGTGCAATAAATTTGGATTATGGTTATAGTTACAGCAGTTTGGCCAGCACAATTCTATGTTCGTGAGCTTACTCAGATCCTCCGGACAAAGTGAAAACAGAATTTTAGAAATGCAGCAAATCATATTTACTGGAATTCGAAATGTAGAAAGTCTTCCAATGATTCCAAAGCACTTCCTTCCTACAGCCTAATGTAGCAGAGAACTTTATCGGCTAGTTGTGAGACTTGAGCAATTCCGAATCCCACATCCTTCACAATTAACCCCCGCTGACAATTCTTGTTAATGAACCTCAATACATCTACTCCAAATCGGCAATTACTCAACAAGATTTAGTACAAGATTGGCCAATAAAAATTAAGATAGCTCGCTGCTATCAACCACACAGCCTTTCTATCAATTCCTTTTTGTACTCCAGGGAGTTTTTCTCGAAAACATTTCTTAACAATGCAACAACATCTCTCCAGCGGAATCTTCAAATCTTAACCCAAGTGTGTCATAAATTATCAACCCCCTCAAATTTTTGCATTCATTAATTGCGCTTTTCCCCGTAAAGTCAAAAAATTACTTGCTTGAAGACAGTCCCAGTGTAGTCAATGTAGCGATATGCTATGTGAATGCACTGCTGGCTATGCAGAAAGAAGGGTGAAAGCACACAGAGTTGTTCGAGTTGGGATCGAGAATAGGGGATGATGATTATATCTCTTGTCGGGTAGTTTCTCTCGAGTGAGTGGATTCATTTCGGATGTGACTTCTCTCGGCTCATCACTTACTTAAAGTTATCCTTATCCCTTCAAATTTATTGTTGTGCATTGTGCATACCCTATACCGAACAAAACGACACTCAGAAAGTTCAGCTTCCAGTAAAGTGCATTCTAAGCGAGTGAATCAGAAGGAGGGGGTGTGCAGCGAAAACTTTCTCATATTTACAATCACAGCAACGATGAGCAAGCAAGCAACCTCCCCAATGAAGCAAATCGGATGGATGATGATGATGATGACAAGGAAATTTTTATTTTGTCAGTCGTTGGACAAGAGATGAATTGGAAGGAAACGAAAAGAATAATGCATCTCTATTTCTCTCCCACTTTTTCCATCTCATTCCACTCAACATGATCGATGCTTATCAAAATATCCATTAAGTCTGTGAGATGTGCATCTTGATGCCTTGTCTTCAAGAGAGAGAGTTTGGATTAGGGACGGGTGATGAGTGGGAGTGAAGGACAAATGAGGAATGATCCGGCAAAAAGATCTGGCCGTTTATATTATATTTATATATATGTAAAATGTAAGGGATTTTGCTATGATTATACAAAGACTTGTAAATCAAATGGACATTTTGATTCCTCAATCCTTTCTTCAGCACACTTATAATAGGTATAGTGGAAATTTAGTTAAACAAACTAGTTTGCTGCACACGTCAGTATACTTACTAACAGGGCAAATGAATTGCCATTAATTGGATAGCTTGATCATCTAATTGGACAAATTGTTAGCCTGACAGGCATATAAATATACGAGTTTGCTGGTAGACTAAAAGCTAATCAAAAGCCTCTGCAGAGATCAAAGACTAGCGTTAGTCTTTTAGGGAAGTCAGGGAAGAAACTACCTGAAGTACAAGCAGGAGAAAGTGGGGAAAGAAAGAAGGGTATTGGCTAAATCCAAGTGACTCTAAGGGAGGAGCTTCAAGAAGTCATCCTGATGTGAAATCCTTACAAACTACAAAAGCTTCTCCTAAAGTCACAAAGACTATCTCTTGAAATCCATGTTATCGTCAACCCTGAGTTGACATCCCCGGTGAAAGCTTTACGACGGTTGGCAAGGACTCTGTCAAATTGGCTCTTTTCATTTAATGTCACAATAAAATATGAAAAGTAAATGGGAATCTTACTACTTCCTCTATTTAGAATAGTAGAATAGGATAGTATAATTTTAAAACAGTGGAATAGTCACTATTCTACTTCCATCTTTCTTACACAGAACATTTTATTCAAGGAACTTTAAAATACTAAGCAAAAGTATCGGCTAACAAATACGAAGGGTGAAGGAATGGAAAACAGTAGGTGAAATACACAGTTTGCAGGCTCTGTAACCTGTAACTGAAGCATTTTGTGTAATATAAAACAAGTGACATATCGAGCTTAATAATTTGATTGAATTGATTATAGATCATTTTAGCTTTGACTTCTATATTTAATGGACTAATCATAAGCTAATGAATCTTGATGTATACATTTATGACACAAGTTGGATTATGGAAATACCCATGTGTAACATAACAGTTTATGATTGAACACGAGTAACTATCAAAACAACTGCGATATTTACATATTATTTTCAACGTTACGCCAATATTTATCAAGATGCATTGCACAGTGAGATTGCATAAAACAATAAATTGTTTAGAAAATACTAAATATGGGAACAGCAGATAACTGGATTCTTTTCATTCATTTCTGTCCTCTGTAAAACTTTTATAATTTGTTACCTGTGCGGTAGGGAAAAGTATGAAATTATTTACATTTCAGGAATGATTATGCTAGTTGAAGGCAGAGGACTTGCGAGAAAGAGTGCAAACAGTGTCTGGAATTTTTTAGTTTTCAATTTTCAGCTACTATATGTAAATATACTTCTTCGACATAAATCATACAGAAAAGAAAGACCATGATGCTCACAAACAACAACATGTGAAGGTGAAACAGATTCTCACCACTATCCAAATTGTCAGAAAAAAATAAGAGCTTGTTACCGTTATATACACAGGGTAAAAGAGATTGATGAGACATTTTCAACGATCATGATCTTTATTACCAAGTTAGATAGTGACCACAGCATAATGCAAGTTTGTCTTTCAATTAAATTGGACTATCGGATATCGTTGGGGAATGGAGTTTTAGATAAATACTTCTAAAATCTCAAACGCCACAATTTCTTATATCGAGCCAAATGAAGGGCTTTCAGTTATGTTCAAGACAAGTAACGGAAAATTACAAATCTTTTCAGTTTTAGCCTGTTTTATTGTCGTTGAAAGTATATTTCATCGAACTGGCTAACCCTGTACACATTTCGTACAGAGGTACAGTTTCGTGTGGTACAGATGACAGAGGTGGGTTAGATAAGCTAGACCAATGGTATGAGCACTGAAATTTAAAGCAAAACTATTGCATCAATGCGGCTTGAATTTACATTCAATTCAATAGAAGTTTAATCTTATCGCTGATCTACACCGCTTCAGGACCCGTAAAATGAAGTTTTTCCCAAATCTTTGGACTCCAAAAATTTTAAAATGCTTCACAAGTAAATTTTATTATTATTTTTACATATTCGTAGCTTATCAAACGACTACAAGTACTACAACTGCACTTATCGTCTTTACGTATGTTGCAAACTGGAATTCACTCTGCTGGAATACTGAATACAGTTTGTGACCAGAAGCAAATATTTCCTCAATACCGGAACGAAGAAACGATTACCAGAGTTCTAAAAATCTACTGAACATTCAAATATAGCAAACGGCAAAGCCAGTTTATGACAGAAACGCCTGCTATTTGAACCCAAGTTAAATATAATGCTTCTGTCAACAAACTAATTACATGTCAAAGTTCAGATCAGAACACATCCATACAACGGAAATAGACTTCTCACATCAGCAATCTTTGAGGAACCGCTAGCACGAAAGAATCTCAAATGTAAAAAAGCACATGTTCCCCTGTCATCATCTTATTTCCCTATTTCCCATCCATATCCTTATTATAAACCTGCTGAGGCTGACTTTCGTTAACACTGGTAGCAATTCAATCCCTGGGATCCTTAATAAGTAATCCCCTAGAACCAAAACCAAAGAGTAACTTCGAGATTCCAGTTCTGGAAACAAATGTATTATGTTATATTACACGAAATATGTTCACACCAAAGGATGTGGGATGTCAAGTCAGTCAACTTCAGTCTTTCTGAATCCATCGCCCCACCAAAAGCGACATGGAACTAGCCTAGCACCTCGTGAAACCTCAGGCTCACTGCTCACATCATATCGAGCAAGTCCACAACACCCAAGAGTGTAATGCACATTTAAATATAGGATCATTCACAGAAGAACTTCTCTACACACATTTTACACAGTGAAAGACTCAACTTCCGTGTATATCACCAGCACCACCTCCTTTTCCTTCTGTAATACTCTCTCCCTCCTCTGCTCCCATCCATCCATACAATACACACATATCAATTTCCTTGCACGCTCCCTCGTCGTTGCGTATCTCTCAATTCCCTTCTCGTCTTGTTCTTCCTCATTTAAATCACACTCTCGTATAATATGATGGAAGAAGAAGCAATACAATTCAATGTATGCGTATTAGATTGGATATGAGGAAGGAAGGAAAGGAAATTCGTGTGTGTGTCCTGGAAAGCCATCTAAGCCAGGCAGAAAGAAGAGAGGCAGACAGAGACAGAGACATTTACCCAAGAACCATGCAACCATCCAAACTTCCAAACTCTCTTTCTTTTTACATCATCACACACGTTAAGCACACATTTTACCTTCTTCTTCCTCTTCCTCCACCACCAACAACTCTCCTCACTTTTACTTCGGGATTCACGGATAATAATAATATGTATGCGTGTACACGGAAAGCACCAGCTAACAGACATTAGGCACATAATATTATTGGATTTTGGAGCATTCATTTCTCAATGCGTTGCCCTCACCGTGTATCTCTACTACTGCTTCTTCTCCCGTCACCACCATCACCAACAGCAGTAGTAGTAGTAGTTGTAGTTAACTTTCGGGATTTTATTTGCCTCTCGGGTGTGTCTTCTTTCTTCCTCTACTCAAACTCGGTCTTGTTGTAATCAACCTAAAGCAAAATCGCATTAACCAACTAGAGGGTTTACTTGTCTCTAAGTACATGAAGCTATTCTTTGCTCGCCTGTACAATTAAGTCGATTAGTTAATTCGGCCCAACAAGGCAGGAGGAACACAGACACACACAGGGCTGGGTGAGTGTCTCAACTTCTCAAGCAATATTATATGTAGTGGCTATCTCCATGCATGGAACTTACATTAAGGCTGATCCACCACCAACAGCATTGGAAGCAGAAGCAGAAGTAGAAAGGACAAGAAACCTTCAATCCCTATCGAACATTGACTGAGACTTACTTGTGGAGAGTGGCTGAGTGTGTGAGATGTGATTGCTGCATTACATTTAACGAGACAGTTCACCTAAGAGAATGACTGTTAAGGGAAAGGGTTATATCATCTTATATACTTTTCCTTAGGTTGTTTTTGTTGATCCTCCACACACACACACACACATTTTCTGCTTTGGTGTGGGTGAACAAGCTAAAGATCCATCGTCTCTCTATATACCAAATATGTAATACTGACTCGTGGTGTGTAGAGTAAAATGAGTCAAGTGAAGTCAGTGTGTAAAGTGCTCTTTACCAAGTAACACTCGCACACATGCATTAAGCACTTTCATTTGTAATTGTTCTCAAAGCTCATGAGCTTTTGTAGTGTGCCTTATTCTTTTATTACATTAGCTATAATATTCATAAGTAATATCTAAGATTGCTGTCATCTTCATTCTCTGGTTTTCCTTGTTGTTTCCAGCCGTTCGTAGTACGCAGTTTAATTTACTTACGACTCATTTATCTCATTCCCCATTGTGTCTACACCAAAATTACTTATTGTTCCTGTTGAACAATTCTTAAGTGACAATACATATAAAGCTTTTTGCTCGTAATCCCGTGAAACTGTTGTAATAATAATAAGTGCTCATCCTTTACCGGCACAGACTCCCTAGAAGTCCAGTTTGCGCTTTCACTTCAGCAGACTGAGCTTACCAAAATATTATTGGATGTAAATATTTACTCGTCAAAAATTATCAGGTACGTACGTATTAACTTTTTAATTATACCCATTGAATGTTTGATAATAAGTTAGGCAATATAATGAAACATGCACAATTGCACAAACACACAGGAAATTGGCACGTGCAACATAAAGCTTTTGGCATTAACAAGGAATAAGCGACAAAAAGTCTCTATATGATATATAGAGACGTAGAAAGTTCAGAAACTGTATCTTATGTTCCCAAGAAATATTTTCTGGTAAGCCGAAAGAAACCTCTCAAACCCCGGAAAGCACGAGAGTTTCTCCTCTATTGAGGATTCCGTGCAGCTTAGAGAAAGAATGATTTTGCTCGTTAATTCGGATTCCATGTCTGGTAATGTGTAAATTATGCGGGTGAACCTCGGAAGACTCTGTGTGTGTGGTGGTGGTCTTTTATTCCAATGTTGTTAGGTGGGAAGCTGCGCGAGAAGATCACTTTCCTCCACTTCCATCCAAATATCGATTTCTCTCTCCCATCTCCACTTACTACTTTACTACTCCTGAAAATCCATACACATTACAGCCACCGCTTCCCTTTTTCAAAAATACCCAACCATCTCTCCATTACTTTCCAATAATCAAAGTTTATTCTCAGTTATAAATACACCCTGTACATCAATCTCAGTTATTCTCACTTACACACTCTCAAACCCTTCAACTCTACACACTAAAAGTAAGAGTAGGCACAGAACAAACAACAAAACTTTTGTAAGCCATTCATTGTATAATTGCTCGGAAAGAAATCATATAAATATATATATATATATACACTAACCAGACAACTTTAAGTAAGGTGGAAAGACACACACATTCTCTTGTATAGACCAAAGTTATTTACTCTCTCTCGCACACACACATACAAATATATAAATGGACACTCCTCATCGCTAATATTAAGTCAAATATCATCACCACACCACCATTACCGCACTATATAGTGAGCCTGTGAGTCCATTGCTGCATTTTTCCAGAACGGATTTCCTCTCTCCAAAACCATTTTTACTGGTGCTGTTCATATTTCTTCTTATTCTGATTGTATAACAGTTTACTTAAACAATTTTTTCACTTCGTAAAAGAGTGACGGGGATATTTTCTGATAAATATATTTTACGTACGGCCATGCATTCGCTCACCAATACATGCAGAAAACATTTTATACTTTTTTTAAAGTGGAAAATGTCAGTCGTCAGTCAGAATTTGAACTCGGAAAAATCTTTCACAAATCAGTAAATAATACTGCAAACTACGTATACGCATACATTCCTCCTCAGTGCCTTCCACAGATGTATAAATCTCAATCCAAATCCGAGCAGAACTGACACTAAATCTTTAATCATTCCCCATCATCATCTCTGGCTGTAGGTATCTGTTTCGGTGCTCATAATATTATAGAAAGACTTATTACGTAATCTCTAAACATAGTAGTTTGGCCCATAACGAAGAAAAATGGTACACTACAAACTACAAAATATAAAGGTACAATAAATTGAGAGAAAATTACAGTAATAAACTAGGCACACTTCACTTTTCATTATTGACTCTTAGCAATCTAAAATACCAACATTACAAGTATACCAACCTTCACATCAATTCTAGAACACAGCTTTGTTTCCTTCTTATAGCTCCAATAGTAATCAGTGATTATTGTGTGCAAGTCGGGGAATTTTAACTCTCAATAAAAACTGCCGTATACATTCAACCCTTCTGGGGATAATTAAATCATTCAGTCATTCCTCTCCCTTACGTCATGAATCTCAGGTTGTTCTTACAACACTGAATACTTAAATTATGATATAAATATTTATTTACACGGAGAACAACCTGTACGTCTTAAGGCACACAATAATTTTCATTTAGCAGTTCGACAGTTCACTCTGTTGATGAAGAAGTGTAAAAAATAGTTCAACTTTTCAGTCTTACGAATGCACTTCTGTGAATTAAAATCAAGGGATGTAATAAGGAGAGAGGAAATACGATACTTAGCTACAACACTTGAGATTGAGAATGTAGAGAATATTATTAATTTGATAAGGCTAGGAATTTTTTCTTCTCACACATCACCATCTTAAAATTGTTATCATCATCGTATATGATGAACATCTTCAGACTTCACATAACTAATCATATTACAATGCAGAAGATACCTCCTTATCCAATAACACATACATTTACATTATGCAGTCCAACACACTTTCAGTATACAGAAACGAACCCCCCTCATATGAAGTTTAGTGTTACTGCCTAATTGACACAGTCAGTCTTCGTCGTTGTATTGATTTAAGTATAAAGTGCTCTTATCATCTTTCACTGACCACATGCCATCCATCCCATTACCGATAGCAAAATTGAACGCTAATCTTTAGTAGCAGAGAGTCAGTCGAAGCTTATATATTTACGTCATTGTACGTGTACAGAGAGTGCAGAGAGTGAGAGTAAAATATGGTCAAGGTAGCCTTCTTATTAACACACTTTGACAAAACACTAGCAGTCCATCACGAACGACCACGTAGTGTTGAAAAGTATCGCGTTAACATTATCACCATCTAATTAGTCTTGTACTTGTAGAGTTTTTACACACACACACACACACACACACACACACGTATACCAGTTAGAAGCGTGTTTAATTGAAAATTAAATATTAAAATGCATCCTAATCGTCAGTTTGTCCTCTACGAGTGAAATAGACATTTCTCAAGCTGTTCATTATTATGTAATCCGCTCCGCATCGGCTGATCATCCTTGCGGTTTCATCTTTGAGCCCTTGTTGGAAGAATTATTTATTGGTGTGTTGTCTCATCCTCCGATTTTAATTGGGTAAGGAAGATGTTATTTTCTTTATTACTGAATTGTTAAGTGTGGTAAAAGAATTGTAATGATGTGAGGAACAGGAGTAATAAAGCTACTGCTTATCTTCCTTCCATCCTTAAGTTATGTGAAGGAATGAATGGGTGGACTTTTCTTTTAAGAGCTACTTGAGTATGTGTGTATGTGATTTCATTACACGTACCTAATTAAAGTTTGGTGCTTTCAACGTACTTATTAAGCCAGCCCTGTTCCTGTAGCCCCTCTAGTCTCTCCCTCCTCTTCTCTCATCAATTGCAGGTTTCCAAATGAAGAACCAAATTAAAAAACTACACTTGATAGACAACGGAAATTGGCCATACGGCATATGGCAGCATAAATCAAGGAAAAACTCCAAGACTTATTGACATTAAAAAATAACAAAACATGAATTTTCGTGGATAAAAAGTTGTTCAGTAGGCTTCCAGACTAAAATTAGGTAATTTATGAGCAAAAATGGATAAAGAATGCCTCAGCTGGCATGAAATCATCCAGAGAGTTATTGCTAACTATCTGTTAGACAACCGAGAGTATAAGTATAACTGAGCTGTCTGTTTTCTTCTTCTTAACTCGGCTTAGTAGTTTTTCATGCTATTTTTTTTCTTAACTCAATGAACAGCTACTGTCTTCTACTTAAGTATGAGGATATTGCACACACACACACATTCGTATATATTCACTCACTCGCAGCGTCCAAGTTAATCCGAAGAATTGCGTCATTTTTTCCTCATAAGGAATTCGCTGTATTTTCAACCTCCACTTTAGGCAAACTCATTCTTCCTAACTCTACAATAATGCAAGTTACAGGGATATATATTAGCAATTTTTCTTGCAAGAACATAGTCCACAGTTTGTTGTGATCAATCTTTTTAATTCCTGCAATGCTCAATCAACCGTTACACATTGAGCTTTGTTTAGCAGGAACTTTAAGGAGAGATCCTATTTAAAGTAATAGTACACGTAGAAGATGCATAGAGAAAGACAATTAGATAAAACAGAGAGCAGGTTCATCTCTCCTCTGTTTGATGCTTACACAAAAGGGTGTATATATATAAGAACGGAAAGATCTCACAAGTAGTTAGGGAAAGATATGTTTGCAGTGATGAGCATACCACAATCTTCCAAGAAGTCTTATAGGATGAGATTATAATAAGGAGATGCAGAGAGTGCAATCCACGTCCTACTCTGCATATTACGTACAAGGTTGGTTGCTCTGTTGTACTTTTACATCTCTCCAACCTCTCCACTGACTAATAAGAGAAGTTGATTGACGAATTTTTCTCTTTACACTCACTCCCTCGGATTCATCATCCACCTGCACTTTCTTTTGCCTCTGGAGTTTGCCAAAACGCCTGGAATCATTTCGTTTTTGCACCTAAAAAGTTAACCATACTAAAAATTCCTCGTTGGGCATACTTAATTTTTTATCCCGAGATTTTCGAAGGTGTCAACTGGGATTTTGTTTTGTGGTGGGATGCCATGTGGTGCGTGGCATGGTGGTATGACTTCATACTTCATGGTATTGTCAAGGATGTTACATACACTACGCAGACATTAAGAGAACCGGCATTTCTTATTATTATGCAACTTGAACTCCTGAAGGCGTACGAAGGGACTCTTTATATCGTGTGTATATAATTTTATATAAAAGGCCCTCTAGAGCTATTCTCCTTGCTCTGTTGTCTGTACTTTTGAATTTTGTAAAAGGATATTGTTTCCTTCTTAACCAGCAGATCAGATCACAGATGAAGGAGTAAACCTACTTAGGCCAAGTAAGTGATTCATGATTTAAAGGTGAAAAAGGTTCTTAACGCTCATTTCTTGAATATGAACCCTTTTAACTTCTAACGTCTTCCTTGTCTCTTCCAATACACATACGGAATTTAATTTGTACTTTCTTCGCTTCGCTGTAAGGTTCGGTGGCTGTAAATGCACTGCAAAAACTTTAACAACCTCAAATAAACTCCGTGACAGTTGATATTTTGAGTAGCAAAAAAATAAATTCTTTCTCTTTTCTGGATGCAGGAATGCATGCAGAAGTCTCTTTTTGTAAATCTTTTTGAGATACACGTTTCTCTCGTTCGTTGGGTACTTTCTGCATGTTTAGCTTCAGATTTTCTTACCAAGTCTTCTTTCAAATTACATTTATGTATCATTTAATACTGTCTCTGGTTGCCAAATATTTATTAGCACACAGCTGCCTTTAACTTATTGGACAATGAGTTCAGTCGTAACTTCCCCCTTCGCACTATAAAGGATAGACAGTCTCGTCACTCGTATCTGCAGTGGTGAACCATCAAGAGATTAATCTTGGAATTATAAACGTGACATTTGAGAAAAAATAGAAGATAGGAAATGTCATCAATCGCTCACACCCGCAGTATACGTCTGTAGTGTGAGTCATGTTTAGAGAAATACCATGTGTAAGTTGGATAGCGTTCTTGGAGTACTTTCTTCTGGGTTCTGCAATCAACATGCAAATGCATGTACTTATAGAGAATGATGAATATCTTGAATATATTTTCTAATAAATAATTAATTTAGCCATGCATAAAAAGGATAAGCTAGATTGTGTGGCTAATCAGAACTAAAACAATGACAATCTAAGGAACTAATACTCTAGGTTTGACTTTGTCTGCAAATAAAGATTATACCATTGTGTCACACACATTTTTTGTTGGCCTCGACAATCCATATAAAGAAATGTAGCTGTTTCATACTGTTCCTTATTTAATGGCTGAGGTTTTTGCATAGAAGTAAAGAAGAAGTAGACTTCCTTAGCAAAGAACTGCAGACAAAAAGAGACTCAAGACTCAAAGCTGACTCCTCTTAAGATGAATTGAATTTAACTCACAATCAGTCCTCGCATGTGAGCGTACAATATGCAACATGTTTGTACTTACATTAGTGTATTGATGTGGATGCTTAAGTTATTATTTTGTGGTGCAAGTTGCGTGGTAAAGTTGGACTGCATAGTTTGAACTTAATAAGTAGACAATTCCTTGTAAGTCGTTTGCATATTTGTTGTGTAGGCTGAAGTCGCTGAAGGATAAAGAAATGGTACACAGAAAGAATGAAGGAAGGGTACACATAACATGTCTTCAATCCTGACACAAACACAGTTTGTGTATGTCTGGGCTTATAGGCAATGAACATACTGAGATTTTTTTAGTTGATAAATATTCTGCAATTACTTAAGAAAGGAAGAGTCTAAATGGAGTTTATTTGACATCTCCCATATAATTTGTAATCTTTTAACCGACCTTATCTCCCTTGCAAGTGATTGATTACATTTTAAAGACTCCATAACACCCTTTGTGAGCTCCTTTACGGGTTTCTGAATTCTTGTGAATCTGCCTGTGTAACCGAGAATGGCTCGGGTGTTCCAATAATAAATATTTATGTTCAAGGGTTAATTTTACAAAACACCGGTTTATCTTTCATGGGTTAGTTAGCATATTAATTGAACCGGACTGTGAACCAAGGTTCATTCTTATGGGTGATTTGATTTAATTAGAAACCCACGGATTACCAGTTAACGCGGTTACCGTTTCCTTCTGCTAATGACAGGCCGTTAACTTCTTTACAGCAGATTTTGGCCGATTTTCCACTTCTAAATGAACTTACTAATAAAATTACTACCTTCGATGTGTCATTCAAAATGTAAAGCAGAGAAGAGAGCGCAGTATGTTAATGAGGCAAGTACGTGGGTGTTGATTCTTAAATTTTATTGTTGAACTGTAAGGTACACCGGTACACGTACGAGTTTTTGTTAGTTCATCAGTGGATTCATGTATCTACTTCTACCTATTACGTGTTAAATGCACTTCTCTATCGGCAGAAATACCATGTGACATCCAGCATTGAATGTTACACACAATTGTACAATTGTGCTATGATGCAATTCCCATTAATAGAAAAGCCATACCCAAGGTCCTTCTCTAGGAGAATTCATTCGTATTCAATACCTCAGCAATACAATTTATTGATGAACCCATCTGTGCTTTTTCTACTCTTGACATATGTAAAACATACCACAATATGTACGAGTAGCAGTACAACTTTAAAGTAAATGTCACAATGGAATTCATAAATGATGGAAGGATCTATTTTTTGAAAATCTTACGACTAATTTAAAGCTGAAATGAAATCCTCTAAACTATAAAGTTCTATCAACCAGAGCGAAATATCTCGAGCACCAATCACGTTCTCAAGGCGTATCGAACACAGATTCTAGATTTCTAGTCAGTCATCATAATCATGTCATTTGCGTATTTATGGGGATGCTTGAAGTTGAAGTTAGTTGAACCTCCGTGCGTTCCTAGAGATTTGACATATAGGTAGTGTAAATAATACTTGAGCACAAGATAAGCATGAGGAAAGCATGTAGAGCCTTCATTGAATTTGTATGTAGGTAGTTCTCACTCTCACACGAAAAAAGAAGGAAGGAAGTTGTTGAAATGAACTAACCTAAACTCACAATCGTTATTTTTAGACGCGTCTGACTCCTGCTTTCTGCTGCTCCTTCACTTCCAATTACATCTTCCTCCTATCCAGCCAAAGACGAAACGGGTCTTAGTTTTATGCTCTGTTCATGAGAATTTTAAACACGAGAATAAAGTAGAGTTTCATCATCAGCAACTTCATCAACCCCATCCTCCTCCATTGAAAGGAGATGATGATCTATCCTAGTTTCAAATACTGTTGAGTCAGTTTTCAATTGAATTTAGCTAAGCAAACTCTCTCCTCTCTCTTTTTGGCCAACTACTGAAGCCAAAATCAACTCTGGAGATACTGGCAAAAACTCATAATCTTTGTAAATCCTGTACTACTTTTTCCATCTCTCCTTTCCTTCCTTGTTCCTGTCTTCTTCACGTCTCAACGTCATTCATTTTGCTTTCTCTAAGGAAATGTCCCTAACTCTATCATATAGATGTGCTTCAGTGATGGTTTACTACAAAAAACATTATGGCAATTTTGTACATGACTCTTGTATCACTTAATGAGCTCAGTATTTTACATAATCCGTACTTTTATTCAGTCGAAAATATCAAGGAAACTCCAGAAACACATCATTTCTACTTCTAGACTGTACTATTATTACTTTTGTATTTTCTTTTCAATTTTTCTTATAATTATTTAATATTCACACTTTCACTACAATTTGAATCAGAAAAAGTCAGAAATCTCAACTTCTCATGTCACAGATGCTTTCATAACTGATTCCATTTGAGGAAACTGAATACGTTAACCTAAATAAATCCCATTAAGTATTAATGTTGGCAAAGACCAGGTTAACTCTTTTTGCCGGTGAAGATGCATATGTACTCACGCAATTCGATATTTCACAAATTCGGTGTGGTACAAAAAGGTGACTACGAACTTGCCAAAATTCACCAAAGCATAATAATTTTTTATGCAGTGAGCATTCGTTCGTAAATTCGCATTAGCTTAAAAAATTTGGAAGCACTTCTCTCCTAACAAGTTTCACAAGGGAGTGAGTGAACTGAGCTTCTCAAGTGCTTTAAAATATTTTCTGCCTCAGAAAAGAAAGTAAATTTACATCAATTTTATTATATTTTCCTTCTCAAGTTTCATTTCACTAAATACCGAGAGACAACCGTTCGGCCGTTTGAGAACACGTATAAATAGTCAGTTATTATGAATGAACCACAAGCTTCGCATAAAATACGAGTTGGCAGTAACCTGTACAGATGTGTACGCGTGTGCCAGCTGTAAGCTTATCTTAACTATAACTGATGTACACCAATTTTAAAATAGTTTGGTGCTCTGAGCAGGCCGTTAGTTGTTGCAGTCAGCTTCTGAGGTTAGAATTTGTGACAAAGTCTCTCACATCGCTTTTAATTGCCTATGGTAGACATTTGATTTGATTGTCAATCGATTCTCTCCAACCTGAAAACGCCTCTGCTCTGCGACCTCTCCTTCTACAGATCTCGTTTTTCTTCCATTGCACTTAAATCTCTTGTAGATTATTAATCTACTGACTCGTAGAGTAGAGATGCGTGCATGAGACATAATAAGTTGGTCCAACTAACCTCCTCCCTGACTTGGCTACACTCGAGACACACACGAGATATGGTACACACACAGACTTTTGAGACTAGAGACGAAATGCGGTTACACCTACACCTACGCACAAGCTCACGAAAAAAGTAAACTACTCTCTCTCTGTACTCTCTGCAAAGCTATTTGTATGTTGGCAAAACATTCAATACGATGAGACTTGAGGAAAAGCAGTACAATGAAACTTTAAACCCTTTTTTGCTCTCTCACTGAGACTTCTGTTTCTTTTTTCGGGCGAAGACGACGGAATGCGAGACATTTATGGAGATAATGGGGACTAATGTGGTCTCCTGATAGTTAAAAGACTTAAGGGTTGAATACAAATATGCATATGTAAGTCAGCAGGCTGGTAAAACTGATAAAAATCACCCAAGATAAATCATTCTTCAGTAAAACATGTAAGACTTTGTGTAAGACACGATATACTCTTTCCAAGCAACTCGATCTATTCATTTGCGGTGACACTTTGCATCTCTTCTTTTCTACGAGATCTCAATTATTCTTTTGTTCTGTGTTCTTCTCTGCTCCAAAAAGAGAATTTTCTCTCCATCCGTCCTAAATCTTTCAGTATTCCATGATTGTGTGTGTGTGTACCAACTTGTCATTGTTAAAAGCATATCCAGCATTTCACTGTTTCACCACCACAGAGATAACTACTCCGTGAAAAAGTGCGTGTGGGTTACGAGGTGACAAATATGACAAATTCTGCCACCCGGTCGAAATGGCTTTGTTGCGTGGTTGGTCGTTATAATAATAAGTTGTCTTCGTTGTTTCCTTCAAAACTAACCCAAGTTCATTGAAAGAAGAAGAAATCGCAGATGTTGGGTTTGTTGAATGTGGCAAGATTTTTCGTTACCTAAGAAGATCATCCTCACACTCACACATGGACCCATTCATGCTGAACACAGGGTCCTTGCATATTCTTACTTTATGAGTCATGTCTTTGCAACTTCTACATTTTCATTTTTAGTTTTAGTAGTTCATCAGTTCATGACTTGTGAACACTGCAGAGGATAGAAAAAGAGCGTATACAATTTGTACTACAATAATAAAATGCCTAAAATGGTTAGATTTTTAGTTCAGTTCCTCACTTACACACACTTATTTGCAAAAAGTAGTGGGCTGTGTCGACTCATCAAAGTCTTCCATAGTTGGACATGCATTCATACTTAAACATCTAAGGATTCATTCTTAAGTTCTTGTCTGCAAGGATTATATCCTGAGGATGTTCTCACGTCTTTAACACATTGCCCTCAACTGGAATTAAGCTTATCCATGTGTGAACTTACTCCGGATCATTGTTGTTACCGTAATGTTTCAACACTTCCATGCACGCGAACTCCTGTTTTCCATGTAAGCTTCGTTCTTGATTCTGAAATCACAAACACATCTTTCTATTTCAATTTGCTAGTTTAGACTGGAAACGAAGACAATCACTGACCCCTTTCTATTTTCAACAACCTTTCGACTATATTAGAAGTAATTTTTTAAATTTGCAAGATTTTTGGGGTATTGGCAATGCAAGTGATAAATTAAACCATGAGAGTCATGATGAGACCTAAGGGCCAAAAGTAATAATTTACAATCCCACTTTTTCCAAAGAAATTCGATCGTGATGAATTGCTTTGCACCAAGACATGTTAATCGAACAGAGTCATTAAAACAAACCCAATTCCCATAAAATCAGTCCTTAATTGTCAAAACTAAGTTAATTAATTACTATACTATCATAATTCCCAATGCATTATCAATAAATCAGTCCACATCAAGTGATTTAAGCAGAGAAATTGTTGTAAAAAGGCTTCAGCCAGTGATGTTCGAGTTGTACTGATCCGCTGGCGATGACCATGACTCCTTATATGGCCAAATAGCTAGTTCACTATGTAATCTCATGCAGCTTCGACATTCTGTAATAATAAGACCAGGTTCAATTTGCGTGTATGCTGAGCACAAAGCACAACCATGTAATCGCTACAATGGAATAAGCCTTCACGATTCAAACAACATTAATTTAATTAAATTGGTAAACGTCAATTGGTTGGTAATCCACATCCACAAAGCACAGTCATTTCCTCTCCACCCATCACTTTCATCCTATTTAGGCTATCGCTTACTTCATCCATAACACAAACAGTGTGAGTGACATTTCTTTTATGAAGAAATCACTAATACAATTTACCAACTGGCTATTGTTATCTCCCATTTGATAGTCATGAATCTGAGAAGATGAATAAATATTATTATCTTCAGCCTGACCAGATCCTCTTCGATTTAAAAGTAAAATTATAAGGAGTAGGAATAATAAAATCATAAAACTCAAGTCTTCTACATTTTTTTGTAGTTTTTTCCCACAAACCGATTCCACAAACTCAATAAATCACTGCAATCCTAACTGTCCTCCATTACAACGCTCATACTTCAAACAGAACTTAACTTTTACATTACAATAATTATTATTAAATAGGGGAAAGGGCTGAGTGAACAATTCCAGTGATACGAACTTCCAAAATTAGTTTATTGCTGGGGGAAATTCATTAATCGAGTCATCGTTTATGACATGACTGCTGTATTCTGCATTATTACACGGTCACTTCCTGCATCGCACAATCGGAATCCCACTACTGTGCACCATTAAGATCCAATACTATAAAATTCTCCTTTATGCATCTGAGGAGATCTGTAAGCACATTTGAGTGAGTGTAGACTCTGGAATGAAAGTAAAGTTGTAACAACTTCCGAGGAAAGCCAAAGAGCTGTAAAGCAAAATGAAATAAAAGTAGAGAGAGCGTTTTCCGCTGCGAGGGATCCTCCTAAAGGCTCGTCCAACTCAGACTTAACTGAATTAAGAGAAAGCCCGTTGACACTAATGAAAAGATATTTTCCCATGGTCCACTTCTCCCTCTCTTCGTATTCATTCGTTTGATTGCTTCACTCCTAAAACTCCTACATTATAATTATTATTATGAGACTCTTCAACCAACTCTATCGAAACTTTAAGCTTTTATCTTACTTACAATTATTGCAGTTGTTACTAACTAGGAAGGAAGGATAATAGAAGATTTTATAACCTTGTCAAACACCACTGCTGGGAAAATATCACAATACTTAATAGTTACAGCTGTAACAACCTCTTTGCATTGAAAATAAAAAGACTGAGAGTTATTAGCATATCTCTTGATAAAGTATACATGAGTCTATGCTCAAATGTCCATTGTGAAAAATTAGATACGAAGAAAGGGGAAGTAAAAGTTATTAAATGGAGAGGAGGAAAAATTGTCTTGTCTCCCAGGGTGGATGTGAATCTAATCACTTGGAAAAATGTATTCTAAGATGAGATCATTATCATACACATACAATAGATGAAATCAAAACTTTCCCCATTTTTCTACCCAACTTAAATATTTCAAATGTTGTAGGGAGGGGAGAAAAAAGTTGCTGCCTTCTTTCCATTTGCTAGTAACGTCTAACCTCAGAGTGCTTCTCTTTTCTAAATGTACTGGAAGATTAAAAGCAGCTTCCTATACAACTTTTAGAATGTATGAGCAGGAAAGCTTGGGTTTCGAACTCTGAACCCAACCTCTATAACACTGTCTCCAATTACCTCAAGTGGTCTTGCACGTGTCGCTTGAGTCCGTGACGAGTACTGTGATTCATTAATTCACGCGTTAGAATCAAAGGTAGTAATTTAATGCTTCCAATTTCTAAGCTCATTTATTCGTACCTTCAAAGACTACTTGGAGCGAATCACTGTGCTGTACACATATTATACTTGATGCATTATGCAGATGATGATAATTATGGCTTATCTCCAAAGCTTCTTAAGACTCACAATTAGTGCTGTTCAGGTTAACAGAGTAAACAGATGGTAAATCGTGAGTCGTGTTCTAACTTATAAGCATTAATTATTATTATGAATACGGTTTGTTGTGACTTCATTTTCAATTAGACAGTAAATACACATCACTCATTCCACTATACAGAAATACCAAGTGTGTGCTCCTAGTTTAAAGATGATTAATCAACGTATTCATCTCAAAATCTCAACAATAGAATCAATCACCACCTCATGTTTGAAAATTACATGTTTACTCAATGCAATCGTTGATCCTTTGATTTATTCCATGTGAATCGACTGTCACGACGCATACATCCCAATCCCAATTATCTCTGTTACAACATAGCATAAGCTGTGTACAACGCTATTCTTCTTCTGTAGTTACGAGAAGTAATTTTCCAAATAGGTTTACAGTAATAAAACCACTCGTCCTGCAAAAAATCGAAACGTGCTGTAGTCGCAAACTAAAAGTCACAACCAGAAGCACTTTACTTCCCCAAACAGTAGAATGTTTACAGATACCGGGTACACATTCAACATTGTTTTTGTCCGGGGACAAATAAAGCAAGATTGTATTTTTAACCGGAAACTTTTACTACCCATAATTCTCCTTGAGAAACTTTTCTCAGTCGCCAATGTTATTTTCCAACTACCATTAAAAGAATATATAAACTTACGCCCATTTTACACAGTAAATTTTTTTAAGCATAAATAGTAATACAATTCTCCTATTCACTATAGAAGAGTAATAGAAATATATAAATTTTGAAGCAAACTGTGTGGAATTTAAAAACGGGACAAAATTAAGACTATATGAGGAAGAGCAAACAAAAGGCTCGCAGAGTGAGATCAACATCTTCTCCACAATACAAACTGTTGGAAGGAAAGTGTTGATTTACGATTGAGATTGGCGAGATGAAATGTCAAGTAAGATAAGACGAGTGTCTTACAAGTGAGAAAGAAATATGTGTTTAGCTGTCAGCCTCTCTACACACATGAGCAAAATTTGATAAGCGTTTGACAGCCATTCCGTTGGTAGAGAGATGCAGAAGGAAGAGAATTCGATACAGTCATATTCTATGTGTGTTTACACAATGAATATTATTAACCTTTTGGCCATGGCTGGTGTTAATTTACTTCACAGACATGGAGTGGAATAAAATTCGCGTGTGAAAAATTTGTGAAATTTCTTATTGGTGCTCAACTGTTGACTGAATTAAAGGCTTGAGATGCTCATAACACAATTACGTACCATAAATAAGTCCAAACTCGCGTTAGATTTACTGAGTTGGACACTTTGAATGGTTACAATGTAGTAATATATAACTCACATTTTTTTCTAACACTTTTCTTTTCACTTTAGATAATAATGGAAGTCTTCTAACTACTCTAGACAACTGTAATTTTGGTCACTCGACTTTGACCCCAACAGAGAGAGTGGCCTCATTTCTCAAAATATTTATTTCATAAAACAAGATGCAATAATAAATCAAACTTTAACTTTTATTTTGAAATATTTGCTCCAGTTGTAAGTTATAATCAGTAAGAGTCCTGCACACGATTTGAATTTTCTAAAATGGATATTATTGATAATAATGATTTCAAGTTTCAAATATGGTATAAACTATAAACTACATTTCACAATTCCCTTCCTACCTGTTCATTTAAAGGAAACACAACTATAGTACCTCCATGTCTACCTGCCCTTGTACGGCTTGAAGCGTTTAATCAGATGAAATATTGAGATCATAAGTGATTGACGATAGTATTAAATTCCCATAAAAATCATAATTTTTCTTTTGAACGATGAATGAAATCTCTTACAACTCGCAGTGAAGTGTAGTTTCGTCTCAAGTTAAGGAACTCAACGAAATAATTTTGCCTCATGATGCTTCAAGAAGCCATGTCTAAAAATTTCAAGACACTTTAACACCGTGTCAAGTCTAGGTACCCATCTGTCCCAGGTGGGTATGACAAATTTGATCTACAGTACAAGTATGCCTAGTTAATCAGTTGTCATCAGTGTAAAATTCGTAGTGGATCTCATCCCAGTCCAACTTCGGTTGTCCTCCCTCACCCTCTGTTTATTCTTGAGATTTCCAAAATTGTGGGGACGAATGAATGATCCAGATTACGATCAGTATTTACTCAGAAGTCACGATGATAACAATTCTCACTCAAAATTCGTCCATAAAAGTCCTGCCATTCAAAGACCCATGGGATGTGCAAAACTGGGGAACTCGTAGCTTTAAAAAAAATCTCTCTGTATCTCTCTCGCTGTCTAATGTTGTGCTGCTTACAATCAGACAATAAATCTCGGCATTAACATCAGGAGAACTGGAAGGTTGGGAACTCACTCTCCTCAACTCATCTTTTACTCGGGGAATCAAAGCGTAGAAGAAGAAATACTTCATCTTCCATCTCCACATTATCCAACTTCCTTGTCCTGCTGTCTCTCTGGAACTCATCCATAAATGACTTATTCCCTGCTTGGAACTGCATCTTCAGTCTCGTCCAACACAACATAAAGCGATTACAAAGCAAGACTCCCTATAGCTCCATGGCTTGTTTGTGGGCAGCAAGCTTGACTTCTTTCTCTCTGTAACAATCATAATAATGGGGCTCTACACATCTTCTTCATACAACACACATACACGGGTTTGTATCTTGTCAGATCCCTAACCGGGACAATTCATTCAGAGAAAAGTATCCAGTTGATTTAAGTGAAGTTAAAGGAGGGAGAGGGCAATTGAGGGAGACAGTTACAAACAGGCTCATCTACCCAACGAGACGAAAAGGGGGAGAGAAAGAAAGTGATGCACAGCAATCGTAAGGGATGCATGTTCAGATAGATGTATCACAACACAACAATAATATTTCAGAGAGCGACTCTTTTTGGCGATGAAATTTATGGTCCTGGAGAAAGAGAAGACAAGTTAGTTGATGCGTATCGGTAAAGCAAGTTTCGACCACCATCACCACCACTGCGTGTACAACAAATGAGCCACCAAAAGGACAGCCTACAAGGATTCATACGGGGAAACTCCACTGCTGCATTTTACTAAAAGCATAAAGGGAGCAGATTCAATAGAGATAGAAAAGAGATACTCGTCGAGGGTGGGTAGATTTATCCTTCCACATGAAAAAGATCATATCAACTTTTGTATCTCAATCTCAGAGTGCATAGGAAGGAGAGACTCACAAAAGATTCGCCCATAAACGAGTAAAGTGTTCGATGCTTTGAGCTGACACGGAGAAAATGTGAATCAGAGCTGTTGTAGTGTTGTCTGACTGTAGTTAGCCACCTTCCTTCCACGTAACCAGAGAGAGTGGGGTGACAAATGAATACGAAAGTACAAAAACGCAGGGAAAGCAACGAGTGAAATGCCGAATGACCTTTCGACCTCCTCGCACACTTCGTTAGTTTTAATGACATGGAATTCGTGTGTTCTTCGACCTGCCCAGTTTCTTGGACTTTTGTCGTCTCACTCTACAGACAATCTCTTACGCAGCATAATTATTTATTGCATTTGTAAATATTATCATTATTATTAATAGATTTTAGTGCGAGTATTTTTACTTATTATTTTCGTCTGCAGTTTAATGGGTGTGTGTTAATGAATCTTCAGACAATAGTCTTATATTTTAAGTCCAAGAATCAGAAGGGTGGATGCAAGTCCCAACAAAATGAATTTAAAGAATAATGTGCATTCTTCAATGCATATGAACTAGATCGGTAAACTGTCGAGTTTTCCTCGCTAACGAGGTAGTTTGGGTCGAGGTTTGTATTGGAAGTGTTGTTGCACTCATAAGTCAGCTAAGTCACACCAGTTTAGTGAATTGTCTTCTACACTTTCCCTCCTTCTCGGGAAAGGCCACAAGCGTAACGAAGCATTGGCCATGAATCTATCATTTCCTTCTGCTCCCGAAAGAAATGGTCTCTTCGGTTGTCTCGGTTAGCTGACTCTTCTTTCCCTATCTTCCTTGATGGAAGTGTGAAGACTCACAACGAGCCCATGCATTCTTCCACTCCCCGTGGCATTTAGACTTAAGCTCTTCACTCCAGTATAAAAAGAATTTACAATTTACAATTCATCCAGAGAGAAGCCTAAGACTCGTTCCCTTTACTGCACAGAAAACAGAAAAGGAAAGCACAATGACTGCTGTTTGTGTGACGAGTATACGAGAATGAAAGTAGATTCTAAGCACCAAAAGAATTGAATGGGAATCCCCAAGATTTGTATTTCTGGAGAAACATTTCTGGCTTACTTACAACAAACTATACAAACACTTGAATAAGTAAATTTGTCCCTAGTAATTCACTACACTTCTACGTCTCTCTTTACTGCAAAGCTACCAAGTAAAGACTCTTTTCTGAGAACGTAGTTTCTCGAAAAAAAGCCGGGGCAAAAAGTTTCTTCATGAAAAAGTCCCAACCAAAGAGAAAGTCAGTTGAGTTCGTATTTTTTGTAAAAGCACCATCACCACTGTTAGTGTTAGCGGTGGAGGAAAGAAAAGAAATGGAAGATGGATGTGTAGATAGACAATCTCGTATCTCCTTCCATTTCTTCGGTCCTTTGTAAAGCACTCTCTTCAATAGAGCCATAACAGCAAAAGGAAAGGAGGGAGTAAAGGGAGAAATTTGTCAAAACTTTGCTACAGACTCAATTGACGGGTATAAAAAAGTGGACATTTCCCGGCGCCAGTAAGTCGGAGATCTACCCTCACAGAGAAGTTCCCGGCCAGACTTTCACTATCTCTCTCTTCTACTTCCTCCACAATAAAAGTCACAGAGAGGCGGTATACCCCACACATATACTATTATTATTGTACTCAGGCTTTAGAAACTTTGATGCGATAGTCATTCTCATCCTGCCGTAGTAAGTAGCGGAGTTCTAGAATGTAGAAGTTTTTTCGACCCCAGCTATTTCGAAAAACAGTTTCATCCCATGCTCAGTGTTAGTCCAAAATCCAAACCAAGAGTGGTAGCAGTAGTGGTAGGATGAGTTGTAACTACCTCTTTCACTATACCTCTTTGCTGGGTGGCTTACCAGATTTTAACAACCCGGGATGGAAAGTAATACCGGCGACTGGAAGTCTACCCTTGTGGGATTGGTGGGCTTTCTCCACTTTCACCCGCCTCAGTGTCCGCCTCCAGATTCGGCTGGAGTGAAGGGATATTTTCCAGAATTTTTTGTCCCTTCAGTTTACACTTGGCCTTCGGTTCGGCCTGTTCCTCGATTTACTTGTCTCCTCAAGACATGTCTAAATCCTTTGAGAGTAATCCTTTGACTCCAGGAATCATGAGAAGTCTTAGGGGATCTAACGATACCTACTACTGTCCCAACACTTTCCCTAATCCTTTGAGCCCTCCAGGGGAACGTGAGACAATAGTTCATAAGAACTTCAAGTCCAAATCACTCATAATTCGTCAGGCCGTAAGAAATACCCCCAACCGTAGACAATTTGGATCACACAAGGTCTTTAAAATCCCTAAAATGACCGTACAAAGAAGGATTTCTCATCATGTCCAAATAAAACAGGGTTACTTTGACCATTTCTCCCATCTTGGTGTCATGTTGGACCAAATCCTCCCTCAGTGTATATGGATTTGTAAAGTCTACATCTGAAAGAAATAATAAAACTTTGACAGTGGACACACACAGAATATACCCCAGTCTTTTTAACAGCCATGTAGTTCACCTAGAAGAACAATACCCGTGTGTGTGTGTAGGAAATAAACGGTTGAGTGAGTGGATCCTGTCTTGTCTCATTTTTCATCATAAACGCCCACACCACGTCTGTTTTGCATACCTGCAGTTTTCCATCAGCGATTCAAAATTCAAATGGTCGTTGGTGGTGAAGGAATTAACAGACAGGTCGCCTCCTTGGCCTTTAGGTAGGTTTGCCCATTCATTTCTTTCGCATTTTGGCGTAATGGAAATGTAATTTAGTGTTACAAATATGGTCTGTCGTCCCTAAGATCCTGAGGATTAATCCTGTTTCATTAGAGCGTAAATTTCTCAGACTCCCTTCTCTCCCAACATGCCTTTTACAACATAAACCATAGCAAAATGGGTGTTTTACTCAATATGCCCACCAACTAGAGACTATCTCCCTTCTCTGTGACATTTGATGGTCTGCTCAACTTACACAAATATTCTCCCATTCTTATCTCATTAAGAGTTTAAGTCCACTAACTTACACTTGCACACTACCAACTGCTGTTGGGGGAGACATGATAAGCCTACTCTGACTTTTTATACACTTTACTTGCCAGCCCTAATAAAAGAAATATACGTATAGGCGAGTTAATTTGATTCAAATAGGATTATTCAGATTAGTTGTCTTTCCTAAGGTTGTATCATCACCCTCACATCACCTATTGCACTTTCATCTATAAAACATTATAAGTAGCTCAGAACTTCCTTGTACTCTTTTCTTTTCTCATATATAATGAAAAGAATTGGGGAGAGCAAAGGTGGTGAGCTACTGCTTTTGTAAATGCAATTTTTCTTTTATCTAACATTACTAGCTGCTGAGCTTCATTTTACGTTAGTTTACTTAAGAAGCACATAATCAAAGTGAAGTTACAACCGTACATATGTGAAGGAAGGGTTACTGCCATACTCTTATAATCTCGCTCGTACTTTCTCACTGTACATGAATAATTCATTGTACTCCGCATCACCTTTGAACACGACCGATTTAATCAGGAAATTAATTGGATTTCCACTCAGTGGAGTATGAACAGATTGAAATGATGGGAATCCAGAGAAACTTTCTCTAATCGTAGGAACACTTCACTATAGTCAGAGATTGACACAAGAAGACACAAGGTGGAAAGAGAAAGTCTCCGAGAGTTGTCTTTAGCGTGTCTTAACTTTCTCCTCGGTGATTCATCTCTTGAATGGTGTCAAAGTCTTATCATCTTATCTAGCCTAGCGTGTCACATCCGCACGACTGTCCACCAATCATCTATTTTTAGTGATTTCTTGTGGTTGTCAGTTTTGTTGTCATTAATTAATCTAACATAATTCTAGCCAATTCGGGGTATTGTGAGATCCATCTATTGTAAAAGGCTTTGCATAAATATAAGTAGCATCGGGTTAAACATGGTAAGCTGCACTTACTCACCGGAAATGCGGTGAGATAAGTTCACGAGTCCACGGCCCATGGGCATTACTAGCATTCACACATATTTTTCTTTACTCCGTAAATGGATAAAACAATGCATCATCATTTTGAACTGCTTCGATTTTCGATCGATTAATCAGGAATCGCGTGATTCATAAGTGCCATAAGGCGTTGCTAAAATATACATATGACTCAGTTCTTCCTGTTACTCAAAACTCAAAAGACCTTTTGGTTTTCTTAACTTTCAGATTTACATTGCTGTTCCATGAGTTGAAGTGCTGCTGTGGCTGAAAGACGAGTGTGACCTTTTGACACGAACTGAAGACGCTGCAAAAGAGCAGAAGAAGAAGTCAGCGAAGAGAACCTAAAGGCTGCGTGAGGAAGGGGATTAGAAGGCGGGAGAGTTCATTTGGCCATAGAGAAAGCCAAGCAAAACAGGCAGAGAGTTGGGCTGGGCACACAAACAAACTTTGTTTATTTTACTCTTCTGTACAGACTTATCCCTTAGTTGAGCTTATCCAACCCGGATAAGCTTAATTCATCATGGCACTTTCATTGCGTATCTCTGTAGTCGAAAAGAGTGTCACTAAAACGCTTCAGTTTGACCCGTCCACTACTATTTTCGACACATGCAGAGTTATCCGGGATAAGTGCTCGGAACTTCCAGACCTTGGACAACGTAAGCGAAGACATAACAATATTCATTTTATTATAAGATAAATAACTTTAACAGGATGACGATAACGTAAATTTAATAACTTATAAAATGTGTAATTTGTTTATCTACAGCTAAAGACTATGGACTGTTTCTTCCTGGAGAAGCTTACGGCTCCGGAGCTTGGCTGGAGCCTGCCAAAACTTTGGACTATTATTTACTCCGAAATGGAGACACGATCGAATACAGACGTAAGATGAGGACACTGAAAGTACGAACACTGGATGGTACCAATAAGACAATGCTGGTGGATGACAGCCAAAATGTGGCTAATTTGATGGTGGTGATCTGCACAAAAATGGGTAAGTTACTGAAAAACAAATTGCAGTTTTGATAATTAAATTTATAATTATTCAACTTGAACTTTATTTTACTTCAAGTAATTTTTGAAATGTAAAAATTCAGGGATCACCAATCATGACGAGTACAGTTTAGTGCGGGACTTACCGGAGGAGCCAGATACCCTGGGCAGGCCTGAGAACTACGGAACGTTGACGCTCCGTAGAAAAAAGGAGGAAAAAGAAAGAGATGCCAAAATGGAGCAGTTGAGAAAGAAATTAAAGACGGACGACGAGAGTAAGTTTAATCACTAAATGTAAAATGTGAATGGAACAACATAACATGATCCATGTTTTAAATTGTATTGTTACCATTCTGTAGTTAACTGGATTGATCACGCGAAAACTCTCCGAGAACAAGGTGTGGAGGAAGCGGAGGTTTTGTTGCTGAGAAGAAAGTACTTCTTCTCGGACCAAAATATCGATGCTCACGATCCAGTTCAACTCAATCTTCTTTACGTGCAAGCACGAGATGCAATTCTGGACGGAACTCATCCGGTGACACAGGAGAAAGCGTGCGAGTTCGCAGGGATTCAGTGCCAAATTCAATTCGGGGATCATAATGCCCAGAAACATCGAGCTGGCTTCTTAGAGTAAGGAGAAAAATAAGTCTTAATTTCCTAAATACTTTTTTGTGAGCTTTTACTAAATTATGATTATTCACATTATCCAAACAGCCTGAAAGATTTCCTTCCTGTTTCTTACGTCAAAGTGAAAGGAATCGAGAAAAAAGTGTTTAACGAGCACCGGAGGCACATGGGATTGTCTGAGTTGGACTCCAAAGCCTTGTACACTAAAACTGCTCGAGCGTTAGATACTTACGGGGTCACTTTCTTTCTGGTCAAAGAAAAGATGCCCGGAAAGAACAAACTAGTACCACGGCTTCTTGGCGTCACAAAGGACTCCGTACTTCGATTAGATGAGAAAACAAAAGAAATTTTGAAAACATGGCCTCTCACAACTGTTCGGAGGTGGGCTGCTTCCCCAAATACTTTCACATTGGATTTTGGAGATTACTCCGACCAGTATTACAGTGTTCAGACAACAGAAGGAGAACAGATCGCCCAGCTCATCGCAGGATACATCGATATCATTTTGAAAAAGGTAAAAATTCACAAAATCATACATTACAATTAGTAATAATATAATAATAATATATATAATGCAATAATATATAATTTTACTAATTAAATTATCAGAAACAAGCAAAGGATCACTTGGGAATCGAAGGCGACGAAGGGTCAGCATTATTTGAAGACAATATTAGCCCATTGCGTGCTACTCTTGTGCAGCGACAACCACCACCAATGGCCCAACCACTTGAAACAGCATCAGTGGCGAAGCCTGCTGTAATTCAACCAGGTCCAGGAGGTAACTTGTGGAAAATTATCTCAGCTAGTTTCCTTGTGTCATAGACTGCCAATTAACATAATACGCTACATTCTAGGTATCAATTCGATTCATACTGGACACATTCAAAGTCCTCACTACAGCACACTTCGAGGACAAGCTGATGTGACCCACACTTCACAGAAAACGGTATGCGTTTATTTTATCACTTCAAATTTTCTTACTGACACTGAACATTTTATCGATTTATTGATTGTGTATGAACATTCCTCACAATTTTAGTCGAATACCCATATAGGCTTTTAGTAGCGTAGTTTGGAAGAAAAATTTAAAAGATTATTAGCACAACAGCGCAGCTCAATTAACAAATTCAAGTATTAATTAAAGGGACTATAAAATCGTATTGCATCTATATCGTATTGGATTACAGTATCACGAATTATATAATTTATCTACTACACAGCGTTTTGTTGTATTCACGTACACATGGTCGAAGCATACTGATACCACCGTACTAGAAGGTTTCATTAATTGATTAAAAGTAGGCGGGTGAGAGCACGCAACTAATTAACGATTTTAGAAAGTAGTCGCGGTATCTGTATTATCGTAGAGAAAAGCAATAAACTCATGCTCATAGCTTTCACTCAAATATTTTGGGAACTGAAGTTAGAGTAACCAAAAATGAAGTGACATGCGATATTTGAGTTAGCTGCTGCATACTGTGATTACACCAATGCATGCGACCCACTTGGGTTTAGTTTGCAGTGGTCATTTGGAGTTGATACAATACAACGACTCGTACTGTCACAACATTTCTATCCTCCTGTGTATCTTTCATCTGAAGTTATTTAGTTCCTAAAATCAAAAATGAGTGAATACTTTTTAAGAGAATTTCGAAAGCTTCGAATTCAGGTCGAAGATCTGATCAAAGGGAAAGGGTCGCTTTTTGGCCTTTTAGTCTGTTACATTTGTTTACTTTTGTTTTTAGGTTCAGCAGTTGCAGATGTCTGAAGTAATGACAGCACAAAAGAGAGCGTTGAATAGTGGACACAATGCTGTTGGCGAATCTATGAACATTTTGAAACAACCATTAAATTTACCACCCATGGGTGACGATCCGGTGAGTGGAAATAGCAACTACCGTCTGCGTTATACCCGCATTACAACTTTCACCTAAAGCTTTACTTCCCTGCTGCTTTGTCCACAATTATGATAGCATGAAACACATAACTCCCGTCCAACTGACATTTAAATCCCTAACCCTACTGCCATGACTCACAGCCATAATTCTTAATTCTGTCACATAAACTTCTTCAGTTTGATTATTGTTTCACTTATTTTGTAGGCAACTGTGTTGTATATTTAACCCTAACAGTATTAATGAAGACTGACCATCGTTAAAAACTTATTTTAACTTTTTAATTCTTAGCGATGCAGTTTTAAAGCATCTTACTACGTAGAGTGTATGTGACACAAAAGAGTATTCAAATGAAATTCCATCGTTTCATTTGTATGTAGACGTAAGGTGCATGAAATTTTAAATAAATCCTGCTATATAAATGTTTTGTGTATCGCTTTGTCATATATTATTTCTTGCGACATGTGAATGGCATTGAATGAATGTTTGTCTTCTTCCTTCTTCCTTGTCTTGCTGTCATTACTACTCTTTAGGTTTGAAAATATTGCATCTTCTGTTGAGTTGTACGTTGTTGATGTATCCTTAAATCCTTACTGTTGTGAGACATTCGTACGCTTTGAAAGATTATAAAATATTACCCATAGCTATTCTACTCCAAGCAAGCTGTAGATTACGTTTGCAAAGGACTTTTATGTATTTGATTTCTCCAATGACATTGGTTGTTTGTACTATGCAGCACACAAGGAAATGGAAGGAGACAACAGTCGACACAAAGAAGCAAAATGTGCAAACTCAAATTGCGGCAATGAGTGCTGCAACTGCTCATGTCGTAACGCTTACTTCGACGGATGAAGTTGACTCCGGAGCTGTTGGAGAGGCAGTCAGTGCTATCTCCTCCGGCTTACCCGAGGTTGCAAAAGATATGCGAATGTTGGCTGCGTTGATGAATGACAGTGGAGACAAATTGATTGACGCCACCAGGAAGTTGTGTAATGCTTTCTCAGATCTACTTACAGCTGCTGAGCCGGACACGAAGGAGGTAATTGGCGTTTACCTCTAGACTCGAGCACTCTAGAGAAGGAATCCGTCTAAATTGTCATTATTCCTTCGATTCTGTCATTAGCCACGTCAAAATCTCTTGAGTGCTGCTGGACGTGTTGGCGATGCTTCCAGAGCCTTACTGAACACGATTGGAGAAGGAGATGAGACCCAGGACATGCTTCTTGCTCTTGCGAAAGCGGTTGCTAATTCATCTGCGGCTTTAGTTGTCCAAGCCAGAAAGTGTGCAGGAACCATTGAAGACCCTCAGCAAAGAGAGGAAGTAATTTCCTCTGCCGCACAAACAGCCCTGGCAGCGTCCGAGCTTGTTGCCTGTGCGAAAGTTGTCGCACCTACTGTAAGTATACGTATAGATTTGTACGTGCAGGTTGTTAGGTTTGAATCATATAACTAAGTGAAATATGACTGACTTCCAGATAAACAACGAAAAATGCAGAAATGAGTTGATGGGGGCTACTCGTAAAGTATCCCAAGCTGTTGAAGCCGTTTTGTCAGCAGTTAATAGATCAACTCACGATAAAGTACTAAAAGATGATCTCCAGTCGGCCGCTCGAGAAGTCAGTGATTCCTTGAATCGATTGATGGATCACATCAGGTAAGATAGTGAACAATTTACCTCAACTCTGATTTTGAAATCGTCATCGGAATTGTAGCTTCAACATTAATGATTTATGATGCATTTAGGCCTGCACCCAGAGCTTCAGTCCAAGAAACAAGACAAGAAGAAGTAGTGGACACAATACTAGTCGCAACAGACAAAATCATCACTTCACATGACTCTGCTGACATGGTGAGACAAGCAAGAATTCTTGCACAAGCTACAGCTCAGTTGATACAAGCCATTAAAGGCGAAGCCGAGAAAAGTCCAGACTCAGATGTACAACGAAGACTGATTGCAGCAGCAAAAGTCCTCGCTGAAGCCACTTCTAAATTAGTTGAAGCTGCCAAAGCTTGCGCTTCGATGCCTAATGTTCCTAAGAATCAAGAAATCCTGAAACAAGCCGCACAAGATCTCCGAGAGGCTACCAACATGGCTGCAGGAGGAGCAGTTCAAAGAAAGAACTTGAGACGCCTTGAAAACGCTGCCAAGAATGCTGCATCTGCAGCTGCTCAAACAATTGCTGCTGCCCAGTCAGCTTCACCCCATTGCAACAACGCAACAACACGAGACGCTATGTCTTCAGATTGCCGTGCAGTAGCAGACACAATTCCCCTTTTAGTCAGCACAGTCAAGTCATCTTTACAATCTGGAGATGATTCGGCCCAACTGAACCTGATTGAAGCTACTGACAAGTTTATTAGACCTTCAAACTCGCTCGTATCCACGTCCAAAACTGCAGTCAATTTTATCGAAGAAACGTCATCATCCCGTCACTTAGCCCAATGTTCACAGAAACTTGCAGTAGAATTGGTTGAACTGAGAACCTCTTTGGACCGAATTAAAGCAGACTCTGGTCTGTTGGCTGTTAATGAGCCTAGAAGGCAGATGGATTCTGCGGCTGAAAAAGTTCGGGAAGTAAAAGAAGAACTGATTGTTTGCCGCAAAGCTGCATCACGAAATGAACTAAGGCCTTTACCTGGAGAGACACTTCAAAGTTCCATTCAGCGCTTAACCTCTAGCATAAGAAAGGTCGGAAACAACACTGACCAACTGGTAAATACAGTAGCCTCATCTGACCCTCATGGAGCTACCCAATCAGCTCAAGGAGTGTCATCTGGCTTGTCTGACCTTGTGGCTGCAGCAAGAGGAGTTGCAGCAACTACAAACGACTCTAGAGTTCTTTTAGCGACAGAGGAAGTGCTTGAGAGAAGCTGGACGCTGCTGAGAGAAGGTGGAGGTGTTCTGACAAGCGACGATTCAGCGTACGATAAGCAGAGTCAACTTAGGCCTTTGGCAAAGGGAGTCCACGATGCTCTCGACAAAGTAGCATGGTCTGTTCCTGGTCAAAGGGAGGTTGAAGATGCTATCATGACGATCAATAACGCGAGCTTAGTTTTAGAAGACGGTGTCTCTGGGTTGAAAGGAATCCCTGGATCAAGAAACTACGGGTAATTACGATATTGATCTAAATCAATCCTGACTATACATCTAGTCTAGTTTCAATATAACATTAATGCATAAACTCATCATTGATTGCAGACACTTGCAAACCGAGCTCCAACAGTTGGCTGGTCAAGTTCAAGACTCAGGCTCTGAAATCGTTGTTTCCACTTCAAATCCTTCCAAACTAGCGAATGAATCAAAGCATTTTGGAAACAAGACTGTAGAACTGATCAACACTGGCTCCCAACTTGCTTCTCTCCATGAAGACATCGAAATTAGAGAAGAAATAATCATAACTCTTAAAAATGTGTCTATTGCCACATCGAATCTTCTAGTGCAAGCCAAAGCTGCATCTTCGAATCCCGATGCTCCTGGTCTTAAGAATCAACTATCCTTAGCTGCCAGGTCTGCACACTTATTGTTTGAACAGTTTAATCACTCGTGCTTGTAGACTTTAACTTATCGATGAACATTTTAATTCTAGAGCTGTGAATGACGTCTTGAATCAACTTATTGATGCCTGCTCGTCTGCAGCTCCTGGTCAGAAAGAATGCGATAACGCAGTTCGCCGAATCCAAGGATTAAAATCACTCTTGGAAAATCCATCCGAGCCTATCAACAATTCGTCCTACTTCGATTGCCAACAATACGTGTTGGACCAATCAAAACTTCTTGGTATGTCTCAGTTTGTATTTTAAACATATTACCGTATTACACTAGTAGCCGCAAATTCCTCAGATTTTTGCTCCAACCACGTCGCAAAGAAATATTATGTTGTATGTACTCGGAAGAATAGTAACAACTTACGTATTTATATAATGCTACGCCTGACTTTTAAGGATTGCGAGATAGATGAACTTACTTAATACGAATGAAATACTTCCTCGTACTAATGTCTAGTAATGTACTTAAGCGGTTGGCTGTAGTTAGATCTGCAGCGAATTATTATTCCGTGACTGTTTTGTATTTTATTGTCTCCATTAATCTGAGTGTACGTGATTGTCGGATGATACTAAAGGTGATGGTTGCTTGTTTGCTTGGATGCCTTCGTAGGTGATAGCATGACGGGAATTGCCATTTATGCGAAGGAGGGTCAACTGGATCAATTTGGGGGCTCAGTTAATTCCGCTGCGGATGCGATCTGTGGACTCATTGAAAGTTCGGCACAAGCTGCTTATTTACTTGCAGCGTCAGAACCGACTTCAGTTGTTGGAAGACCTGGCCTTGTAGACATTCACACCATCAACGAATCTGCTCAGAACATTAAAGCTGCATGTCAGACTCTCCAAAGCTCCAAAGTCTCTCAACAGCAAGTTTTGACCTCCGCTACAACAATTGCTAAGCATACATCAGCGCTGTGCACAGCATGTCGAGAGGCTTCTGAAAAAACCAGCGACTCTACAACAAGACGCCAATTCGTTCAGATGGCTAAGGATGTGGCCAATGCAACTGCTGGATTGGTGAGAGACATCAAAGCATTGGATACAGACCACTCAGTAGAAAAGAAAGAGACTTGCCGAAAAGCTACTGATTCACTACTTAAGTCTGTTAACGCTTTGGTCCGATACTCATCTCAACCCGAGTTTGCTGGAGTTCCTGCTAAGATAAGTGTGAAAGGAAGAGTCATGCAGGAGCCGATCGTATCCTCAGGAAGAAATGTTATTGAAGGGTCCTGCAATATGCTCCAAGAAGCCAAGTCTCTCGCTATTAACCCTAAAGATCCTCCCACTTGGCACCAACTTGCCCAGCATAGTAAGCAAGTTTCTGACGCCATCAAGAGACTGGTTTCTGCTCTCAAGTAGGTTTTAAACTCTTATTGAAAGATCTTATGTGTTTCTCTGAGAATTAGGACAGTAGCTAACTATTGTGTTTGTTTTATGCAGAGAGAAAGCACCAGGTCAAAAGGAGTGTGAGGCTGCAATTCAGAAACTTAATTCATCTTTGAGAGACGTCAATCAGGCGTCCCATGCTGCTGTTTCTCAAAATTTGCCTCAGAGAAAAGACAACACCGTTCAAGGCTTCGTCAAGAACGCTGAAAGTCTGTTGAGAAACGCTGAGGAGCGTGTGGAACCTCTGCGAGTTGCCGGTAGACAAGAAGCAGAAAACCTGGGTCACCAAGTCTCTTCTACAGCGTCCATAATCGAATCCCTTGTTGGAAATGTCATTGGAACTGCTTCGAACATAATCGAGTCAAAGGAGCAAGTCAACATTTTGGAAAGAACCAGAACCGTTTTAGAAAGCGCTGTTCAATTTATCTGCGCAGCAAAAGAATCCGGAGGAAACTCCAAAGCGACTTCATTGCACCCTGAAATTGATTTGAGTGCCCAGGTATTTTTCATTAAGCTATTCACGTCTTCGCTGTGATTTATAAATAAAATCCTAACTTTCCTTACACAACGCGATTGTTTTAGTGCTTCCAAGAAGGACTGGACGATCTCAAATCAACACTGGAACGAATTTCCTCTGGAGCTGGAGGTCTCATTGCATCCATATCAGAATCCATCGCCGCGTCTATGGTCAAGCTTGACCAACAAGGAGGCATTTCTTCCGGATCAACTGAAAGCTACGTAGACTACCAATCAAGAATGGTAGCCTCCGCAAAGGAGATTGCTCGCCTGTCTCAAGAAATGGTCACAAAGTCGTCAATCGATCCTTCCCAAGTGCCTCAACTGTCATCTGACATATCCCATCATTACACACAGTTGGCAAACGACGCACGGGGGGCGATTGCTACTACCATTTCTCCAGATATTGGAGTCCGACTTCGTTGCGGAGTTCAGGAATTAGGACGCGCTTGTATCGACCTCGTTCGATACGGTGGAGCTGCCCAGTTTGCTCCTCAAGGCGATACATTCGCTCATAGAGATTTGTCTGATGCCAATCGCGTTGTCAGTGAGAAGGTATCCGACATACTAGCCGCCTTACAGGCTGGATCTCGAGGAACTCAAGCTTGCATCAACGCTGCATCGACCGTTTCTGGAATCATCGGTGACTTGGACACAACCATCATGTTTGCTACTGCAGGAACACTTCACGCCGAGGGCGAAGAGACGTTTGCCGATCACAGAGAAAATATCCTCAAGACAGCCAAGGCTCTCGTTGAAGACACCAAAACTCTTGTTGCAGGTTTGTGTAGCAACTGTCTCATCATACTACGATAAGCATTGCTGAAATCTTTACCGATTTCTCAAAGACCGATCTACAATTAATTTAATATACGAAAAACCTAACAATGGTTTTGCAGGTGCGGCTTCGACTCAAGAACAACTGGCATCCGCAGCACAAAACGCTGTAGCGACGATCGTGCAACTGGCGGAAGCAGTGAAGTTCGGAGCAGCCAGTTTAGGATCAAACAATCCAGAGTCACAGGTGATGCTGATTAATGCAGTTAGGGATGTGGCTGGAGCGTTGTATGATTTGATCCATGCTACCAAGTCCGCTGCTGGCAAAGGACCTACTGACCCCTCAATGCTGACCCTTAAGGAATCTGCAAAGGTAATTGCAGACGATCTTCCTTCTCCTCTCATAGCCTATTAATAACTTAAACAATTCTCGTTACGTAATATTGTTAACAATGAGCTCAGGAGCGTTCATCATCTCCCCCAATAGTCTCTCTCCAAACGCGTATATATCTATAGTCCTGTCATGCATCTTCTCACAAACTAAATTATACGTGTATAATAACAGTTTGTGAAAGGTTTTCTGAACTACTAACTCACCCACAAACACTTAGGTAGAGACGTAGAGACGGGTTGATTGAATCCATCAATTAAACTGACACAGCATGTGCATCTGAAGCCAGCAGCAGTAGAGAATGAGTAGTCGCATGAACGAGAGATGTGAATGCTAGAGAGTGAAAGTGAACTTAAAGGAGAGTTTCTTGAATAATTGATGACTCTGTGGAAAGGCTGTAGAGGAATTTGGACCTGGACGGTCAGAGGTAATTGATGAATTGGTTCGAGCCTCCTTAAACATGGAGGAGGACGATTGGGTCACTTCTCAAGATGAAGACGAACTTATTCTTCAACTCTGTGCCATGGATGCTACGGACTCCGGCAACTGATTCATACACTGAAGGTTTAGGTTTTATCGCAATTCTGTTAGACTTTGTATATGCTAGGCCCAATTTTAAGTTTTTTAGGGAATTGCAGAAGCTGTCAAAATCGTGTTCAATACCTTTCTCATCAATGTCCTTTATTCGCTGCAAGCTAAACAAGTTCCCAGTTTTTAAAAGCTTTCTAGCGATGTGCTTACTCTTTAAATTAATTCCTACTTGACGAACGGTTGCGAAAAAAAACGAGCAACGAATCTTTTGCAAAGAACGAAAAAAAGTTTACACAAGTTTGATAATAATTAAGCAGCTTTCGAGCTTCTTAGAAACAAACGCCAACAATGCCAAAAGTGGTCGAACAAAAAAAGAAATTATAGACCAAACCAAATGCATATCATGAATGATTCTAATGTTTTCCTGTTCTGTGAGAGAATCGATTGTTTTACTAGTAATGTTGCAAATCAATCACCACAAGATGTGTTTAAAGATGTGCGCATGAACTTTCCAGTGCAATAAAAGCTTGCAAATAAATATCTGATGGAAGACTTGAATTTTTAAATTGTACATTGAGAACTGTACAAATGTAAAAGATTTAATGTTTGTGGAGAAAGTAAAAATTCCCAGAAGGTAAGCCGAGTATAAACTACACGTCTTGAGATTTGAGGAATGTTTGTGTTCAAGTGGCAATTTTCGATTTGCAATCTCTATTTTATTATTTTACATATTATGGCTATTTGCAAAGCTCTAGCTAAAGGAACGGATGTTGCATTGATATAGTGAAAGTTGTATGAAATCTTAACAACTCGTGATTAATGCATTTTGTTGGAACGAAAGTCGCCGCAATAAATGTGTCAGCGAGCAGTAAAAATTAATTCTAAAGCTAGCGTTTTCTAAAAATTCATCCATAAAATGCGTCTTCTATTTTAGCTCAAAATAATGCTAAGAGCTAAAGACTACAAGCTGCTAGTTATAATTTACTGTTGTGGAGTCCGTGGCACCTCCTATCATGACCTTGTGTTATAAGCTGTATACTTAATGTGGTTTGCCAATTACTTCTGTCTCTCTCTCTATCTCTCACTTTCTCCTCCAATCTCTACTTTTGGTTGGAGACTTCGTGACTACTTACTGCTCTCCTAGTTGACATCTTCAGTAACAAACTAATTCATTGTGTAGTACGGAGGATGTGTAGCATGTAGACGGATTATGTACCTTCTTATTGTTAGTGTCATAGTGGTAGAATTAGTCATATGTGATTTCATGTGCGTGGTGAACTGCTCAAATGTGCCGTTGCATTTGCGTGGAATCGAATCTGAGTTTTATTTTCAAACCATTTTAGATTATGGTTATCAATGTGACTTCCTTGTTGAAGACCGTCACAGCTGTGGAAGATGAACATACTAGAGGAACCCGAGCTCTAGAAGCGACTATTGAAGCCATTGCACAGGAAATTAGAGTAAGTTTTTTGTTTTTATTCCCGTGGCTAGTCCATAGATAACAATTTGTTTTTGTACAAACAGCTTATAAAAATATTGTTTACTTTAGGCTTTTGATTCTCCGGAAGTTCCAAAAGGAAGGACAATTGGGCCTGAAGACCTGGTTCGAGTCACGAAGCCAGTTACAACTGCAACTGCGAAAGCTGTCGCAGCTGGAAACAGTTGCCGTCAGGACGATGTAATTCTTGCTGCAAATATGGGAAGAAAGGCTATTTCCGATTTACTTACAACTTGCAAAGCTGGAGCTTATGGAGTTGAAGGAGAGATGCGAGAAAGAATGTTGGTGGCTGGAAGACAGTTAGCAGTAAATTACAGAGAACTGTTGCAGTTCGTTTTACACGCTGTTAACCATCCAGGAGCTGATGTGAAGTCTCAGTTAACTGATTGTTCAAGGCAAATTGCTCAAGCGGTTACGGAACTGGTTGCAGTTGCTCAACTGATGAAAGGTATGCACATCATTAGTTTCCTGTTTGAATGTTTGTTAGACAATTTGAAACCGATATGGGCGTGTACAAAAACACAAGGAAGGAAAACCCAAGCAGGAATAGACAGCATAGTTACTTGTGTATTTGTTCCATCAGTGTGAAATGTACAGTGCGTGAGTTTGTGATAGAAACTATCAATCATTGATCTAACAGTTTTTGTGTGTGAGTGTATGTCAGCAGGATATTTTATGTGTAATATATTATTTAATCGTTACATATTCAGCAATTTTAGTCCTCCAGTATTGATTTGCAAGTTAGAAAACTTCTCCATTTGCATTTGGTTTTATTGGAAATGATTAGAAAGAGAGGAAGGAAGGACCACGTGAATGTCTTAAACTTATCACAAGATAGAAATAGAGAGAAAGTTGATTTGAAGGAAATTATTTTGCGACTTAACCGTTTGCGTGTGTGAATTGATCTTAGGACTGATCAATAATCATAATAATTGTGTCTGACTGTGTTTTATTCTTTTTCTCACCCTCGTGAAAAGTTGTTCGTAACCAGCTATATACGAACCCGTTGCTTGGTCAAACAATTCGATCTCCACGATACGAAGGTTTGTTTCATAATCCCTGAAGTTTTAGTTTTATCCTTTTTAGTTTTTCCTAGCCCTTTCAGCTCAAAACGGTTTATTTCTGCTGTTTAATATAATAACCATCAAGTTATTTTATTATTTTAGTCAAACTAAAGATGCATTTCTGAACTAACTTTGAGTTTTGCAGTTCTTTCTGAATTGTTGTAGTTTGCCAGTGATTAGTTTTCAGCATGGCATGAAGGGCATGAACAATGAACTATTTATTAATATGTTGTATTGAAGTAAAGGATTCTTATGTCTTTGTGTGGTAATGCATGTGCATGAACATGGTGGATGTTTTGTCACTGTGTTGAGCTTTCTCTGTATCTTCACTTAATTTCTACCTGTTCTTGTAACGTCTTATGTTCGTGTCGTATTTGTAGAATGTCTGTCTATTCGATGTCTTTGCAAATGAACATCCATTTAATTGATAATGATTAAGTAGAATAATTGTAAACTATTCGTATGGTTGACATGTAGGAAGCGAATATGAAGATCCGGACGATCCAACAGTGATTGCAGAAAATGAACTTTTGGGTGCAGCCAACTCTATCGACGCTGCTGCCAAGAAATTGGAGAAACTTAGGCCACGACGTTCAATAAAGGTGAGAACAATTGATTTTTGAACAATATTAAAATTTACGTTAAATCTAGAGCCACTAGAGTGACTCTTACTTGGACATGGACCTCTGTTGTGCGATTTGCGATAAGATATGTTTGATATTCTTGGTTGTGAATCAAAGATCAACCGGAAGTCAAACATATTAATATTGCGAATTGCTGTACCTCAACCTGAACTGAAGCCAACTTATGTTTAGCTCGTAGAATATCGAATGCTAAACGCAGTTTTTAAATGAATTTCTTAAATTGTAGGAGGCAGATGAAAACCTGAACTTCGACGAAATGATTTTGGAAGCAGCGAAGTCGATCGCTGCAGCCACCTCGGCTCTTGTTAAGGCTGCATCGGCTGCACAAAGAGAATTAGTTGACACTGGGCGAGTGAGCCGAAAGGCGACAAGCGATTCAGACGACGGCCAATGGTCTGAAGGACTCGTTTCAGCAGCACAGTTAGTAGCTGCAGCGACTCACAGTCTTGTGGAAGCAGCGAATTCTCTTGTTCAAGGGCAAGCTACACAGGAAAAGCTTATTTCTGCGGCTAAACAAGTGGCCTCTTCAACTGCTCAGCTCCTCGTGGCGTGTAAAGTAAAAGCTGCCCAAGACAGCGACGCAACGAGGCGACTCCAAGCCGCTGGAAATGCCGTTAAGAGAGCTACGGACAACTTAGTCCGAGCTGCCCAGCAAGCTCTGGCTGAGGAAGAAGAGCGACAACTCGTACTCAACAGAAAAATGGTCGGTGGAATCGCTCAAGAGATCGACGCTCGATCGGATGTGCTCAAAATTGAACGACAGTTACAAGAAGCCCGAGCCAAGCTCGCTGCCATTAGAAGGGCGAAATATCAAGAGAAAACTGGTGGACTGGCTGGATACACTGACGAGTCTGATGTTGACTTCGATGGACCCGACACCTCCAGGTTCAAATGAGTAAACCATCCCCCTCCCCTTTAACCTTTGTTTCTGTACTAACTGTGTAACTTGTATTTTTAGATTGGATTCCTTGCTAGAATCCTCTGCTGAGAGAATCCACAGCACCACAAATTCATTCAACCTGATGCGACAACAGCAATCCCAGTCACAAATGCAGCAGCAACAATACACTAGTTATCCTGCCACGTCTACACCAGTACCATTAGTCAAACCTGCAATATCCCCAAAACCCGGAACGCTAGACCGAGAAAGGAAATTTAACAACTCATCTCCATCATACAGCACCATATCCGAAGGTTCTGTGGGCTACCAAAGTTCTGGCCACTATCAACAACCAGCCACTCCCACTCCACCCCCACCACCAAGATCCTTCCAGCATTCTGCAGTTCATCAGCAACCACTTCCACCACCACCACCGTCCTCATACAAACCTCAAAATGGAACAAGTCAGTCATCTTTGCAAATGCAGTCAGATTACGGGCAAATAAGTCAAGCACACTCACAACACGAAGATTTATACGCACGACCCAGACATCCTGATCAGTACTACTCTGCATCTTCAGCCGCCTCAACTCCTCCAGCAACACCCAAAACGAAGTTTATGAAACCTTCGGAGTTCTACTCAGAAGCTCAGTCAAAAGCTTCTTCGACTGGAGCTCCTAGTGGTGGAGGCAGTGGAAGCTCATTTGTTCCTCCGAAAGGAGGTTTCCAAGTGATGCCTTCCAGTTTCGGGAAAACATTTGGCAAAGATGCTGCTTCGTCTTCTGTGCAAGAAGACTATAGTCACTACGATTCTGGTCCTGTTCAATCGGAACAAGTGTTCGAAAGTAGGGGAGCAGATGGAAGCGTCTCTCTCCAACGTATCTTCAGGCAGGAACAATCATCTTCATCCACAAGTAGAGTCGTTAGTTCAAGGAAAGTATTTCAACAGCACCAACAAGAAACTTCCAAGTAATAATAGTTAATTGTTATTATTTCTACAATGAAAGTTAATCTCCACGAACCATAGTTTTACTTTCTTTGAAGTTTCAAGTGTGTTGACGATGATGTTACTTTGAATGTTAGTCTTGAGTCTTTATGAGCGTGTGTGTGGTACAGACAGGTATTCTAAAAATCTACAGTTCTACTGAAGTCATAGCTGACTTCTATTTTATATAAACCTCGTGACTAAATACCTAGCTTCAGTATTTCATCTGTATGATATATATTTTACGTGTATATCCACCTATGAAGTAGATATATACTCAGACACGAAACTTAAAACATCCGTTCAACAGTAAGAAGAAAAATTCAGTTTAAAATCCACATGTCTTCCGGAATTTGAAACTGTTGACCATCGTAGTAATTGTAAAACTTTCATGTGGAAACAAAATGTTTGCCTTTTTGCGAAGCCTTGGTGTACAAAGTATTCGCTAACTTTTCTAAATTACCGTTGTAACATCTTTATAACATTGCATAATAACTGGGTATATGTAAGTATGTAAGTTCTGATTAAGCACTTAAGACGATAACAGTTACCCTTAATGTTACTACTTAGTTATACAGATTATTAAATTGTTATATTAATACTTAAGACAGAACTATAAGTACTTGTGTATGGAAAATGTCACAAGCCACCACAGAATAGCGTCCAATGAAGTGTGAACAGTTTTACTATTGTTAGTCTTTAAAGTTTTAATCGTTGAGATTGTATCGAAAGGGGGAAGATGCGGGTTGTACAATACCTGTGAGTAAAATAGGAAACAATTCTACTTATTCTGCATGACATACCTAAGTTTGTAGCATAGAATTTGTAGACCTAGTGAAATGCTACTTCATAAATTAAACTAGAGAAAACTATAAGAAGATGGTTAAGTATAATTTGAGTCTCCTCTTTACTGAGGGACTCGATTTGTGCCATAAAATATAGCCATATCAGCCTGTCTAAAAAAGTGAAAATGACCAAATGCGGATCAAGACCAGGAAACACCATGTCACATAGAAATGAAGTGTTAACTTTCTGTTTCGCTGTAGTCGTAGATCTACGAGAGAGTGATTGTCTTTTAATTATTGTTGATGATGCATGAATTACGAATATTATATAAAACGAATGCAATTATGGAACTTATACGCACCTCGACAACTTTTACTGTTACAAATTCTCCTTTGATTATCTAATCTCTTGCATGTGTATGTATGTACGCTTGTAGATTAGAGCTCTAGGAGTATCTACTTATAAATAGAAAAAAACTTACTATATTCACATCCTAATAAATGTTGACTACACTACACGTTGTATTGATAAGGTGCTTTAATTCAAAGTGCAATTGAATGTGACAGAAAGTAACTACTTACGAATTTTTGGCCCTAACGTATTGTGTAGATTGTGTAGATTATACTAAGGAACGAAATGAAACTGACATAAAAAACCTAACACGGTGTATTGTAAGGGTTGATACATTTTAGCGAAAAAGCCTAAACTTGTTAATTGCCAAGAACCTTCTCTTTACTCCCAAAGTTATGACTGACTTTGTGAAATTATTTGTTACACAGAGGAAATGGCAAGGGAAAAATGTTTTACTTGTATGATTATGTGCCTAATATGCAAACAAACGTACACTGTCCACCCGAGATGAATATTTATTGACAAAGTAACGAAGATTAACAAACATGCAAAGTCGACATGATTTGTTGGAGAACAACACATTTTACATGAATTATATGAGAATTAACTGTTGAATATATTTAGCAAAACTCACGCTGTTATTTGAGTGCAGTGACATTATTGCATATAAACTTAATTAATAAATTATATATATTATAATATTATTATAAATAGACAAGGGAAAACGCAATTTATGCATTATGTAACTTAATGTTGAGACACTTGAGAGTAATTAATTCAAATGTTATTTAATGTCTGAGTTGGTTTATGAAATAAACTGTGAGAATTTGAACCTTAATCTCCTCAAAGTAAAGAAAAGACTGTGTTAATTGATTAAATTATAAGTAAGGAGATTCATCACTAGTCACAGTGAGTTTGAGGACTGGATTGGAACTGGACTTGACTGGCCTCGGAGAAACATCATAATCTCCTGACACGTAGAACAGAGTTGAAGTATCCACGACTGAATCAGAGAGGATGGACGTCTTCTTCCGGCTGTGTTGCAACACAGGAGATCCTCTGACAGCCCATAAGTCTGGAACAGAGCTGCATTTGTGACGAACAGGGTCTCTCGTCGGCACAGTCAGATGGTGAATAGGACCCTCCGAAGGATCCTCTGGGTTCTCATCCAAGTCCAGCTGACTCATATTAGCATTGCACTCAGTATTAGTGGGACTTATAGAAGACCTGATAACTCCAGAGAAGTAATTGAAGGGACTTTTGAGAACAGAGAAGATACTCGATCTCTTACTGGTGCTGCTTGTTCCTGCACCACAACTCGTGTTGCTGCTCTTCCTCCGAGAGTTCTTCGCAGCTTTACAAGATTTCGAAAGGAGTACGAGACTCTCATCGCTAATTCCTTGAGTAGAAAACGGGAGTTGCTGCTGCATCTGATGCTGTCCACCAGTGTGATTCGAATCGCTCTCAACTTCTTCGATAAGAAGTTTCGGCTCGGACTTGAACTTGTACTTTTTAGATATAAGCCCGTTACTCGGGGCAAGGAGAGATCGGATGTTCGGCCAACTTGATCTTGGAGGTGCTGAGGGCGATAAGGTCGGAGGAGGATTTAACGTGTTGGGATTCGTAGGAGCTGAACTTGACGCTCCACCAACTCCACCAAGAACAGCGTTGGGATTTTGGAAACTTAAAACAGAAATCGGGACCATGAATCTCGGTCCGTGGAGATAAACGGTGTAGATTTCACTGGTAGTTTCATCTGAAGACGATCCTCTTGGAGATGACGAGGCTTTCTTTCCAGGAGAGGTCTTCTTAGTATTGTCTTGATCCTGTTTCACACACACACACACAAAAGTCTCATCAAATCCTTCGTAATAAAACAAACTTGCCAATTATTGCATATATGACAGTAGTGCTACTCTCTCAGTACTCAGTACATCAATTTCATCGATATCATTAAAATCCTAGGAGCTATCTGAATTATATACGCCATAATGCATCGGACTGTTTTCTCCACAAGGAGAAACACATTGTGTAAGTCTCTATTCCCCATAAAAGTTCCTTATCCATTGGAAGTAATGAGGAAACAACAAACATGGCTATAAAACAAGCAAAAGTTCATCTAATAAACCAGCCAAGCAACCACAGGCACACATGGGAAGTTCAGGACGATCAAATCCAAAGGGAGAAAGTAGAGAAAAAGTTCATTGATTATCAAAGCCCCTTAGTATTATACTCTCCTGTCTCAAGCATATTATAATGTTCTTTCCTGGGAGAAAAAAAAACGGGAACTGTTTTATGTTGCTTCGTAGTCACAAACTATTCTTCATATTCTTAACATAAGAAGACTGTGGGGGATTTTCCCTCGAGAAGCCAGACGAGAGTCTGGAAGAAACAGAGAGAGAAAGAGTGACTTACTTTCCCTAAAATGAAAGCATCATCATCCCTACCTACCAATAATGAATGTCCTACGAGAAACTCCGGATATTTAAGTAGAGCATCAGGTCGTGTTGAAGGATGCTGATGATTAGTACTTCGTAAAAGTTGGTAGTACGTATGGTTGCATATATACAAAAAAGGTACGGGTTAAGCAGCTTATGCCGCACTACGTTAGTCTCAGACAAGTGCTCGTTGAAGAAAGGAAACGAATCTGACAAGTTCCCAAAGGGGCTTTGGTTTATTATCGATTCCCTCTGGTTTAATTGACTTTAGCGAGCGATGAGCTTGATTACCTATGCTAATAATATGACAGCCTTGCCTCAATAAGGTTCTGTGGTGAAACACACTCACGAGTGCGTCTCTTTCCATCCGTTAGGTAATAAATAAGCTATCAACTCACCTCACGTCGTCGTGTGTTCATTAAGTTTCTTACATTCTCGAAAGCAAAACAGGAAGTACACTGCTGCTCCTCTTACCAGCAGAGAAATAAGACACTGTTTAATATAGTCGCTGTAGCACATAAGCTTTTATTTCCTTCGTACACAATTTCCGATCAAAGTATCTCTTCCTCTCTTATGCATGAATCAATAAACAATCTAGTCATCATCATTATATAATTCACTGTGGGAATTAAAAAACTCACGGAGACAAGATAAGTTTATGGAAGTAGATAATAGAAGAAGATCCATATCTCATGAGACTTGGGATATAAATCTACGTAACTACATATCCCAACCCAAACTCACTCCAGATAAGAAATGTTAACACACATCGCCAGGGAAAAGACCTCCACACTTCATTATACTCAATCTCCTCGCATAAAAAGATGGCTAGGACATTTCAATACATTTCTTCTTACAGTGAAACGAAGACTACGTGTGTGTGAATATTTACCACGTGAAAAGAAGAACCAACCTTTATTTCATTCCCTCTAAGCACATGGAGATTTGGTGAGGTTAACTCTTCTCAAATTAGTTGAATTGTACGCATTTCAGAACAAAGTAACTTTTTAGATTGCTTTTTTTACTATCCCTCGCCTTCGTCTAAAAGTCTAATACGACCTGCACTCACACACACACACACACACACAGAAGGCACAAAACACAAACTAGTGGAAGAAAATTCATGCCAAAAAGTTAAAAATCCGGAAATGTCATACTAACACGCAACGGAGGGAAGAGAAAGTTGCCATTATCGCTGCGAAGACATCGAGAAGAACTTTTCAATTCTTTCTCTCGGGTTCTCCTTGCCTCAATGAATCAACTCGAACATAATGCAATCCTCAGTCATCTCATCACTTTCCTTCTCATTTTAACATATTGAACGCTGTGTAAATAATGAGTCCTTCTCTCCATCCATCCAATACTCCCCTATTATTACACAAAACCTTGTGGACTGCTGCTGTGTATATACTTTCTCAATCCTCCCAGTCACTCATTCCTCAATAAGCATACTAAGGGTGACTTTCTCCTTGAAGGAAATGCGTATCCCGCACAACTACTAAAAGTACCACACCAACTACATTATTGTCAACTATGAACCAAGTCTTGCTGACTCAACTGGAAAAACTCACTTGCTCTCCTCACTACTCTCTTATCCATCAGTTCTTTTGAAACCATCTTCTCGAGAGATTTTAATTTTACTACTTTTATTCCCTCCTCCTCAAGTAGGACTCTACACAATGTACTAATCCCATGCGAGCATGCAAAACCCTACCAAATTGTCCCTGTGCAAAGGTGACTTCATCAACATGATAAAGAACCATCAAATTCATATCAAAATCCTGCTGTCTCTTGCAGATCTATTTTACGATGAATTTGACACGTAATTATTATCATTACTACCAAGTAACTTTACAAATGAGGACACACTTCATTCTTCATCGTGGTAAGGCCAATTTAATTTCCAAAACTTCCTGAGGGGATCTCAAATTACGGCCGACATGTGCATAAATTTCCAGGAAATCGTAGTCGCATTTCCACAGATCTATTTGTACCTATATATAACATCTACAAGACATGTGTGCGTGCTGCCCTGACTCAGGCAGTGAGAGACTTATCCATAATGCATAAATAAATAGAAAGGAAGGGAAGCAATTCTAAGACACAATTTATGAATGAGATACGACTGAAATTGGATATTTAATAATCCATATATCAACTTAAGCTTCAAAGTCTATGTGACTTGGTGAAAGCTCACATGGAGCGATAGATGGTTGTTAAAGTAGCAGGGGGCCTCCTCACGTTATACTTTCACTCGTGTTTTGTGTTCCATTCAGTCCATCACAACAATAAACGTCTGATTTTGATTCCATAACGGACTCACTCACGAGAGGAAGCTCACATTATCAAAGATTGGCAACAAGATACACAAACACGAACGCAGCATCTCCCACTGCAGCTTCTAACTTACATAGGCTCCTCTCAATTTCTGTCGCTTCCTCTTCCCTCAAGAAATACGAATAATAATAATATGTCTTTTGCCTATTGCCTTTCTATTTGCAGTTGAATACGAATGAAAGTCATCAGGAAAAAAATTCGCAAGATCGACTAAAGATAAGTTGATAGATTGATGGATTTACCATATATGAAATGGAGAGCCCGATACCCTCTGACTTCCTTCTGCATATCTCTTCCCATCATGTAAAACTACACACAGAGTAGCTACACTAGAATTTATAGAGTTTCGAAGTTCCTCTATGAATGTAAAATCGTAGTAGTCGTGACTTGACGTGAGCAATTGTAGATTCTTAAAACTCATCTATAAACATGGGGATGGAACTTTGCGGGGAAACTTTATATGGGCTGTGTGTGTGTGGTTAGTGCGGTATGAGGTATCATCAACAAAACTCGAAGTACTTTTGAGAGTTGCGACTCAACAGAAAGAGAGAAGGCATATTATTTGATAAAATCGATTTGAAGTTTTTATGATGAAATGTCACATTTCTTTCGGAATCTTCTGTGGAGAAATTCACTTTGTCCTCATGAAATCAGTTTACGAGTTTTTGTGTATTTGACCTCCTATTCAATTCTATTTTTCCAAGACCATCATCATCATCATCATACTGAGAGAGAGAGAGAGAGAGAGAAAGTAGTGACTTTTAGTTGTGCAGTATCTCTTGTACACTGTGTACAGTTGGAAATGTCATTACTACTTGGGTCTACGAATGATTTGGTGTACAAATAGCTTGAGTGTGTCTTCAGATGATTTTGTTTGCAGTACGTCTCCTTTTTTCTTTCATGTGTGTGTGAGTGAATCTCACTTATTCTACTACTCACCAGTGTGAATGGAATGAAGAAACTCTACACTAAACTAAATCAAATCTCTTCCCTTCTTATGAAGCCACTACAAACAACAACGAGAGAGATGAGCTGAAGTTGTGTTCCATTTTACCTGCTTTTTCCCAATGGATGACAGCGAAGAGTGCGATGAACACAGAAGGAGGTTCTCCAGTCTCCAGATTTCAACATCAATTGCTTCAATTTGCCTTTTGTAAACTCTGTTTTGCACTTCTGCACGGAACAGCAATTCCTTCGCGTCTTCAACGACCAACCTAGTAACACACCCATACATACAATCATTGTTTCTCAGAAACTAAATCCACACAAAACATCATCTGCATGTTTCAAGTTTCTATCAACGAGGGGAATTTTTCTGTCTTCATATAGAACTGCAATAATCCCCGTATGAATTCGTATCGAAGAATCGATAAACCTTCCTTGGTGATGTCTACCCGTTCTCTAAATTCTAACTTCATTCAATTTTTATTAACTGATCGTTTAATACAAAAAGCAAAAAATTGGATTTATATGTTTTTGCTCTTTGAAGACATTGCTAGTTTATGCAACAATAAAATTAATGACCTTACTGTAAGATAGGACTGATTGTTGATGCTAAATGTTATTTCTAATTTTAACCGAATCATTTCCGGTTCAATACAGTATGCAGTATTAATACTATTAACATTTTGTGTACTATATCGATCGTTTGTGATATTTTTAAAACGGAATATTAAGTTGAAGTATTTGCTAGCTATTATAGATTTTTACAGCAGTAATTACTATTACATTACGTAGATCCAAGTTACCCGTGTATTTCAAACAATTTCCAACCGACTAGAGTATAATAACTTGAAATTATGGATGATTTGCGTAAGGATTATCCGTGAGCCTTACCTTCTCGTATTAAACTCAATTTTAAGTCCCATGCTCTCCACAACAGGATCACCTTTATGTCCTCCAGTCTTTATGGTGTGGATCTAGATGAGGATTATGCAAAAATAAAATAGAAATTACTGCCACACAAACCCACGGAGCTTTATAGAATAATTTTATACATATCCCAGAATTAAAACTGTTCATAATTGTTGAAAGTGATGATGATGTGAGACGAAGAGAATACTCAAATGAGTGTAAGGCGGGTCGTTCTTCTTGGTTGTGTA
>JAQGAD010000250.1:0-51662 GCA_034696625.1 Isotomurus palustris | reverse complement strand
TGACTCAAATGACTTACCTCCTCTTCTTTTGTTTCCTCAGCAGCAGAGTCCTTTTTCTTGTCTTCCTTTGCTTTCTTCTCCTTTCTCAGGAAACTGAACCTTCGGAAAGATTTCTTCTTCTTTACTTTGTTGTCCTTCTGTTCCTTATTTTCCTCATCTTTTGTTGGGGTGGTTGTTGCTGCTTCTCCATTCGTGACAGCTGCAGTAGAGTCACCATTCGTCAATTCTTTAACTTCCTTTTCAACTTCCTGGATCACCTCTTCTGCTTTCTTGTTAATTTTCTCCTCCACTTCATTAGCAATGTCTTTCATCAAGTCCTTTGCTCCCTGCATTTTAGAAATCATAATGTGAGATCATTTGGATCTTAGCATCAGCCTGGCACACATTTATTACACTGTTGAGGAATACAGCTGACTCACACAATTTTCCTGACAAGTAATATTTAGTTGTTACGTGAAAAATTAATTTAATAAAAAGCACAAAAAATATGTTCGTCGTAAAATAGTCATCGCATACGGAGACAAAAGGAATCTTAAATTAAAATTAAACTTTTTATGCGCTTGCTTGAACCTTGAGCTACTGCTAATTAAATTAGCTCAGTTTCTATTCTAGTATTTTGCAAATGATCTTTTGTTCTTTTGGTAATATAACGAAAGAGTAGCCATAGACAGTACTCATAGAACGCAGAAATAATCATTAGATTAGAGTAGTGAAAGCACGCATCAAAATCTAATTTCGTGTATAATGAAAAGTGTACCTCGAGAAGGATGTGGGTATTGGTGTCGTTTTTCACAGAGTCTCCATTTCCCACATGGTTGTTTTCTCCTTCAATGACCTCTCCTTTTTTGGGAGTAGCTGTAATCGTCGCTGATTTACTAGCTGATTTACCCATTTTGTTGTCTGTAAAAGTATTCTTCGCTAATCAAACTGCAAAATCACAAGAAACAAAAAGTCTTTAATCTAATCATCCACTTTTCTCATCGAGCATTCTTTATCAAGCTTGAAAGAACAATGTAATAGAGTCAGCGTATGACATTTCAACAGGAGTCTTTTACCAGACATGTGCATTTGAGACAGAATCATAAGGACAACATGGTCATAAAACGCTGGTGGCAAAAAGGCAGCAATGGAAGGGTGAACAATCTTCATTTCTTTTTTCTTGAGTGAGGGCTCAACCCCAACCGACATTTGGTTGGAAGTTAGTGGAATGTTCAAGACCAGAGAGAGACAAGATGAGAAAGAAGATCCACGAACGAAATAAAAAGATGAGATCATCGTCACTCTCTCGTCTCTTTCATTGCAAAACCACCCTCTATCTTTCCTCCGCTATGTTACCGTCTCTTTCTTACTTTAGCACACATGTTACGCAATGGACAAACTAGTAAGCAAACTGACCATTCTTAGCTGGAATTTTCCTTCAGGTAATACTGAATTGAGTATTGCGGAAAATAAAAATAAATGAACAACCGGTTTCGCCTCTAGCTAAACACAAATAAAAGACAACTCGTGAGTATGAGAAATGAAATACAGGACTTGCTAGAAAGCTCATCTATTTTGTAAGCTTGGGCGGCCTGGATAGTTATACTGTTAACCCTGTATTATTATCATATTTACATTGACAACTGTCGCGGTTCTTAATTAAACTATGCGTATAAGTTAATCAAAACTGTTTCTGCAAAGTCTGACACAAATATAATATATTTTGTAAACAATTTAGCCTTTGATTTTCATGGTTCCTAAGTTCCTATACAAAATATGCACGAAGGGAGAGTTCTTACTGTAAAACTTCGATTCTATCAGTTTTATTATACTGACAAACAACGCATCCCAGACAGTCGTATTATTCTTACTGTCTTAAATCATCAGCAAGTGACACATGAAACATGACAAGAAAAGTCAACTCGAAGATACTGGCTTCATTTCTCTATGAAACCCAATTCTCCAAACTAATCCAAAAAGCTTTGAGAAGAAACATAAACGTGTCCACAGTAAGAAATGATTCTGTCGTTCTTGTCCATCCACACTCCATCCATCCAATTCATCGACCAATTGATCCTCACATAAATCCTATTCGGAACCCAAAAGACCATGAACTAACCAAAGTCCGGCAAGTCTTCCTTCCGTCTCACAAACACAATTTGTAGTGACAAAAACGCAGTCTCAGAGTTACTGGCATTCTCTCTATTCATCAGTCTTATACACTCTGGCAGACTTCTTTCACCGAGCAAACCAAAACGCCAAGCCCAAGATAGACTGTCACATACTCTTTTTCAAAGTCCAATACAAATAAAATACTGTCCACAGTTACCACCACCCGGCACCCCCATTCATTCCGTCTCTTCTTCTTCCATCTTTCAATTTATCTTCAAGTCAAACCCTTCCCTTCTCAGTGTCATCAATCCTCTTTTTACTCGTAAACGATGTTCATTTTACTTCAGTTGCAGTTGCAAGCTCAATATAACGCTTCTATTAAGAATTAAAATCATCTGATGCTTCAATCAAGCTTCGAACACCATAAGAGGCGAGAACATAGGGAATCTTCAACTAATTTCGGAATTAATCATGTAATGATCTATTCAATTCTTTAAACTACAAAAGGTTTTCGATTCCGCTCAAGTTTATTATTAATTCAATCCTTGGTTCTCAATTGATATTCTTGTCTTGCCTCTTGTTCTTCCTCAAGCTTTTGTAACGCGTACATATAATATGATCAGCCTGTGAACATTCTACCCTCTCTATCCTGGGTTTTTAACGACAGCACCACCGCAAGTTATCAATAACTGCTTCTTTAAAACAATTCTTAGTGCATTATACATGACATGGACTATTATTTTCGTACGCACATACAATCAAAAACACCTTTGGGCAAAGCAAATACATGTACGAGTGGTCTACAAGCCAAAAGAACGCAGCTTCACAAGCCTGGAGCTTCTTTTTTACTCGTCTTTAGTCTTATCTTCGAATCTACTTCTTTAAATTGGAATGTGATGTTACGTGTAGCTAAGACAAGTCTTTCCAGATACGACTACAAGAGTCAACAATAGAATATGTTAAAGTGGAACCTACACTCATCTCTTAAAATTCAAGAACAAACTGTGTGACCCTTCTGACCTGAGAACAAAACAGAATCACTAGAAAATGATTCGTTTCTTTAATAGATGTATTTTTTATATTTTTAGTGAAATACCATTATTCACATTTCCTAATATAAACATTCCATGCATTTGATGCACAAATTTGGACAGTCGACAGTCAGTGTGAATTGGTTGATTTATTTTTTGACATGAAACTTACTTGATTGTTTAAAATTGACGAACAAACAAACGCACGTATAGGTTCAAGTTCAAGCTATTTTTATCTTGACAAAATTCACTGCCTGACTGTCAATGATTTAATGCAGATTCACTTTTGTATGCACGTAAACTGTTACATCAAGGATGTCTCTTGTTCTCCTGCTGAGAAAATAATATTTATAGCAAAAACCAATGTGTTTGACAGTTCTTCCAAATTTACACCAAGAAATACAAGCAGTTCGTGTAAACATTACACAAAGCGTGAATTTTTCTTACACGAGTAAACAATCTATAACGGGTGAAGAAATACATTTTTCAAGCTCTCCAGTCAACTGAACTAAATTATCCGTGCTACGTGTATCAGTGATTCGAGAAGAAGTTCCCATAAGTAAGCTCAATTTTCTCGAACCTACACTTTCACTGTTCCTTGCCAATTCTTCAACTATTTCAAAATTACAAATTGTACTACACTGTGAGAACAACAAAGGGTATTCCTTAATTGTAGATTGTAGTCGAAGAAGTTAAATTACACCTAATTCAAATTGTCACTGTGAACTTGCTCGGAAAGTGTGTTTTAAGGACTGATAGGAAAACGATGCTTCACGCCAGACAGTAAGATTGACAGTTCTCAGCAAAGACTGAACATGACATTTTCAACTAGGCATGCAATACATATTCCTAGCGCTTTGGGTTTTAAATACCGCAAGTATAACGATATCATCGCAACGTTCCATTTTCTGCCTTGATTAAATCAACGAAAGTTATTCCGCAACCCTCCGAGAACATAATAACATTTTCGAAGGAAGATCTTCCTTAACCATAATCTTCAAACTCCTTTCACGCACACGCACAACAGGAAGTCCAGGAACTCTCTAGATGAGTAATTACGAACATAAGACTCGCACTTCAGATATAAAGGAGAGATCAATTTGATCTTGAAGGACTAAGCGGAAGACACTTTCGCAAGGAAGAAGTTAAGTAAAGTTGAATCTTAAAACCACTACCACTAAATTGCTCGCCCATTATGATGCTAATGATGATGATGAGGATCATCAGGGCGAAATAATGAACTCAAGCAAGCCCAAGAGTATTTCTCTCTTCGTAACTTCCTTCTCTTGTCAAGGAATTTATCATCTTTCTACAAAAAAAACTTGCCCTAAGATGTTGTGTAACTCTCAGATTCAGATTTCTAACCGAAGACCAGATGTGGGTAAAAGGAAAACTTAAGATTTACACGAACGATCTTCTGCGTTCGTCTTCGTCTTAAACAACAGTCATGCTTGTCTTTCGTCAAATGCATTAATTGCTACTTTATCACACACACACATGGTAATGCATATCTTTTAACATATTACGTTTGAAGTCGACTCTGATTACTGATTGAGTCAGAAATTACATACATAATACGAAGTAATTTAAGTTCAAAACAATTTAAACTTAAATTGTTTCTACCCACAAGTAGAAACAACTCTCAGAATGTGACAAGTGCCAAGCGTAATACACAAACTTCCTTACACATAACAATTATTTGAGAAAGTTCCAAATTACCTCGTCAAATTAGCTAGAATCAATAGAGGACTCCTTCACTATGTACGCACAGAGCTACAAGACTTTGAGACCCAAGTTATTATTTATCTTCCTTGCTCAGTTCCAGTCAGTAGCAAACTCACAACTAAGTTATTATCTGGTTGCAGCTCGCTGTCTCATGACATTAGCTACGTACAATTCTAATTCTTTCTAAATAGGGCAGCTGAGCCAAATGTTGACATAATTCATCAAATTCTGACTTCGTCAACAGTACTACGTCATCATCAGCAGCCCAGTATCGCTTTAAGCACACATTTACATCACTTCCGTGCTTTGTTTGCTTATTATGACTGACCAAGTCCAAAGTAAAACTTTAATACTTCCAGTCAACACGTGACACATTATTTCCTATTTCCTTCCTTTACACTAAGTCACTTAACTGATAAAAGTTAGACTTTTCGACGAATGCACTCTGAACAAACTGAAGTTAGAAACATAAATTACGAAGTAATACATAGTTATCCTTCGTGGTCATTTGGTTTATGAATGTATTGTTTTCCATCATTCCAAACGAAATAGCTGACCAGATGAGTCATATAACTCATATAAATAACTCAAACCAGTGTGTACAAAATGTGTTCACAGTATTTATTCACATATCAAAATAAAATATTTGATTTTGTATTTCCATGAATGCTACCCTCAACAGCACTCAAATGTCTATATACGCTGAGGATAGTTTTAGTCCAATCCAAACCACATTCCCATTATTCACTATATCTTGCAAATCACGACTCTAATACTCAAACAAAAAAGAACCAAGCCAGGCGACAAATTACCCACTATGTTGCAAGTTCCTAATTCTCTTCATACTATTCATTCTATCTCATTACTTTTACAAGTGTCAATTTATCCTCGAAAAAGACTTCCGGAAAAATCTCACAGCCACAGCAAAGTGAACGAACATCGAACTCTTTCCATTAACAATATTATCATGTGACTCTCATAGTCTCCCACTCAAAGTCAACGCTCCTTTAGCTTTGGCTTTTAAAAGTTCCTATTCTGTAGTATTTCTATTGCGAAGCGTCCCAGAAGAGGTGATAAGGAAGGAAGAACGATGGGCGTGAACGCAACTACACTTTTCTCTCGTGAGCATTACCATTCGCATCTTCAGCTGAGTTGATCTTGAACATTACCACGGCTGATAAACAAACCACTATTCACCATCATTACTTTTTACCACATCGCTGCATCGGTATCTTCGTTCGTTCAAACAATATACACAATGTCATTCCTTCGTTGTAAGGATCATTACTCTCATCTCGTATCTCCCTCACCTGATCACCTATTGCTAGGTTGCATTACATTCGTCTATATGCCAAATATACACTCAATTTCTCAGACTTTGCTAAACTACAATAGGAATTACATACAACATAGCCTAGAAATAAGTTCCTTGTGAAAACCCAAGAATAAAACAATTGGGATTTGGCATTACGCATAGAAGATCTTCTTTCCAGTAAAAGAAACATCTCCAACCATCAAACCTCTAGCTAGATATATATTCAGGTTTAACGTACTGGAGCTATCCTATAATTCGTATCATGCCGGCTTTCCAGAGAGAAATACCCGGCTTTTCTTTTCATTTAGTGAAGTCTTTGAATACTTTGACATTGCCCTCTGAAACGCACTGCTTGTGTTTACATATACTTCAGAGAAATCAAGGGAAGCATGAACAACGCTACAGGGTAAACTCGATACGAGTAGTATCACATACAGGCATACAGCGTGTAGACGAAAGAAGTATCTCTACTTTACTTCCACTTTCACCAGCCAAAACTCATTTCTGCCGTTCCTTTGAGGTATGAGTCACTCTTTTAGGTTTTGTTCTATTCTTCTAATGCTATCGCACACATTGCTTGGCTAAGCTTACTCACCCGACTATTCAATTTCTTCCTTGCCACGCGTAACATGGAAAACTACGCAAGGCACAGCAACTCTCCAACTCAACAAAACTGACTCCAGCAAACTCAACTTTTACTTTTACTCTCACTCGACTCCGGGAAATCCCCATTAAGTCCCGTGCTGTTGCATTGCATTGCGTTGCATTACGCATTAACAGAGTACAATGTACCCCTATAATACGGCAAGCAATGCAATACACTTTATGCAATGCAATACTCTGCTCTCAATGTCGTTGTTCCTCCTACCATACAAGGCTTTCATTTATCCCTTGAAATTCGATTCTCCTATTCAGTACACACTACATAACATACTCCACAATCTGTATTCTCTGACTACCATCAACATAGATAAATTCTTACAAACCACTGCTACGAAGGGTGAAGATGCGATTGCGCTTCATCCTTTCTTCCCTTCTCCATTAAACTCAGAAATTCACAAAATCTAAGCAAGACTTACAGTTGAAAACGCACCCACTCTTCGAGATCAATAAAACTGGCAAAGATTTACAATGAGGGAGGGGAGGGATAGACTTCCTTACAAACGTAAAATTTCTCGTATTTTGCACAACTGTCTTTACGTCCCACATGCATACAGCAGATGAAGCAGACGGTAAAAGCAACGACGAGCCTCCTTAAAAAGTAAAATATGATGGAATAAAAAAGTTCTCCAGAGACATAGCGGACTTAAGTTAAAGTTTCCTAGCACAAAACACGCTCTTCAGGGAACATTAAAACAGAAAATAAAACTACACTTTACTATCTTCACATCTGAACCACATAATATTCGTACCTTCTCTGTCATCTGGTTATACCACAACGTTACATAAATAAATTACTTTTATATTGACGGCAGAATGTACATAAATACTAACCACAAGATTATTATTCTCCACACAAATCCAAACATACGCACATACACTCCAGCTAATCCATATGCTTCAGCTTTCTGTTTTGCACATTTGCAGAAAGTCAATTAAAGTTTTGTCATGAAATAATCCTTGTCTGCCTTTTCGAGTTAGTCAAGCCCTCTACAGCACTAAAATAGGAGATTTCCCTTCAGTACTTTTAATGGATTATTTAACACTTCGGAAGAAAAGTAAAAGTACACCTCAGTCAAATTTATCAAGTACGACGGGTGCTGTATTAATTATGCTCGCTACATGTAACTTCTACGTGACCAATGTGACTGTTGGATTAACCAGAACATCCGATATCCCAGTGGGTCAGTATTTCAACTTCTTGTGTAAGGAAAAATGATGAAAACTTTCACCACCTTTTTATGTACAATATGTAGGCATGTAAGTTTGCATGTAGACAACAAAGTCTGAAGACTTTACTATAGTATATACCAAGGAAATAATTGCATTGTGCAATGAGACGTAAAAACGAAAATATAATGAGAATGACAAAATGTATAGTAAATGTAAAATGTTTAAATGCTTGTAACTGCAAAAGATAAGAAATATTACTTATTCGTCAACTAAAAATTTAACCTTAATTACTCGTGCTTAATTTTATTGCTGAAGTTCCAGACATGAAGCTCGAATTTTGTAAATTATACTGTACACAATTTGGTAAGGTTGTTGTTATCTACATCTTTATGGTATCTCGTAATTCAAACCAAATCGAATCCAAATGCTTTAGAAGTTGTAATCAAACAAGGAGCAATAATACAATCTGCATTTCTACATCTTCACGCAATAGCTCAGTTTTACAGATCGGATTGCACTCGATTTTCTGACCAGCTAAATGTTGAAGACGAATATGTATCTTTGGTGGAACGAATTGTTGTTATCGTAAGTGCTTTTTTAATCGAAATTGAGACACTAGTTTAAACGCGTGATTTCCTGTTTCCTTACACTCCTTGGCTAATGGTCCATCGTACAACATGCCTAGACTCTAGACATAAGACGTATCAGAATCAGTCATCAATATTATCAGACACTGCTCAGGTCTGCTCACATAAACACACAAAACACACGGAGTCAACTGAAAATAGTGATTACTGATTTCTAAGTATTAATACTATTTAATCAGCTAATTTATTAGCTAGAATTTTCACGATCTTACTCCACAGCTCCAATTAAACGTGCGGATTTTAAATATAAGCAAGTAAATATAAATAGATTTTAACATAATTACCGGTAAGGTAAGTAGACACTAGCCACACTAGACCACAGACACTGAAATGAATTTATTACTCATCTCTAATTGTCTGAGGCTCAGAAACCTCTCCTGTTTTCTTGTTCTTATTCAGATAGGTCCAACTCAAACTCAACCCTTCTTTTCTAAAATGATGCCGAGCATCGAACACAATAAGCCCCATCATCGTTCTGATACACAATAAGTTTAAAAATAAAATCCTCCACACGCACTTCCATATGTCAACGCTGTTTCCTTTCCTCTAATAAGTCTTTTGACTAATGGATTCCATCCCTTCTAGTGCTCCTGTCTGCTATTTCTTTCCAAAAATATGTTCTTTAACACAGATAGTATTCCCTAAGCCTCGAAAACTATCGAAACTACTAACTACTCAACTTCCTTAGGGTAAACGGACTTCTTCAGCCTGAGGCTACAACAGCTTCTTTGCACAAAAACTCGTAAAAACGGTAGCAAGAAAAGTATCCCACCTGAACTCATTTTAGAAATGTTACTCTAACGATTTAAACTTCACAATGTATGCATACGTATGTCAGACTGCTCTTACATAAGATACAATTACAGAACCGTAACCAACTAAAAACTGCTTTTCCCACTTCACTTGGAAATGTTTTGAACTGTTTGAATAAAGTACTATACTAACTACACTGAATTCCGATTTCGTCATACTTTAACAAGGAATTTTATTTCAGACCAAATCAAGGCTTTAGTTATCCGTCGTTTATTACATAACATTACATCACTATCAATGATGAACAAAACGAAGCCCTGTCCTGATCGCTCAAAATCATTGATCAATGTCATTCAACAGAAACTAGTGCTCGATACACCCCAGGTCCAGATAATTTAATGATATATTAGCGAAACTCAGAATAGAGTAGGATTAGTAGGAAAGAACTTAAGAGCACGATCATGTGACAGTCTACTTCCTAATTTCTACATACCACATACCAGACGATCATCACAATAATTGTTTGTCATCTGCTTTAATACTGTTAAGGCAGGCATGGCTGAAAGAAAACTTCATAATTCCCTATTATTCGATAATTCAATTCACGTTCTCATTTCAAGTTGCAATTGTCACTTTTATTTGCTAGCTTTGTATTACATGCAGGATAAAATAAATTACTGCAGCAATTGCTGTTACCCATTAAACCAAGGAACTACCAACCGCGATTTCAGTTTCACAGATACTCATAATTCACTTCTACACCTAGCTTGTAGTGGCTAGAGCTGTTCCAGTGTTCGGTTGTTCGGTATACTATACACAAGTTACACCAGTACACCGCATAGCCATTAAATCATTTGAGAGACAGATTATCGCCAGTCTAATCATTATTACATTACATTTCTGCTCCAGACTCCATGAAAGCAACTACAATGTCCAAAAATCTCTAAATAAGAGTGGAGAGAAATACAACATTAATCCATGACTAAAACTCTCACAAACTCTCAACAACACTGCAATATTCAGTAATGTCGTATGGCTAGCTGTGTAATAAAAGGATCTATACTTATCTATGCTTATATGGAACTAAAATGACAGTCTGGCCGACCAAAACAAATCACAATTATTCCGTGTAAAATAAGAGCCAAAACAATAAATTCAAAATTATAATATACAGCCCTGTCTTTGCAGCTTATATTGTACCTTAGTACTTACTCCAAAAATCTTTAAAATTGACGTGTTTCATCTCTCATCAAAGCCCTACATAATTTCTCCATTTCAACCCTTTCAATTCAATCCTCGCGTGACCCTTCTCTGATGATCGTTTTGATGCTCCACTAATTCAAGGTCTAAGCCTGGCCAAATTTTTCAACAAAAAATCTGACGCAACACGTAACATACTACATATGCAACTTATCAAACGTATCGCAGACTGCAGACCAATTAACATTCCTTCCTGAATCCATCCTTCTCTTGATCCTCCCTACTCACGAATCTATTTTACTTTACAACAATACGCAAAAAAGTATTTTATTTTCGCTATCATTACTGCACAGTCAAAATTATGCCCTATTGCTGTGTAGTTCTCTTTTCCAAGCTGCGTACTGCAATTGCTTGACACAAATATGAGCATCTTAGATAGACCTAGACAGTACCGATACGATTTAATTTAAATACTAAGTACGGTACAACTCTAACTACTCTCAACAACCCGATGCCTGTCCACGTCATTCGAAAAAGAAATAATTTCTGAAAGCTATCTTGTGTTCGGAGGAATATTATACTCACTTTCTCACGAAAAAAGGAACTCGAACTCAAGACTGATAGAGAATGGTGTGTAGGAGAGGATTCCAACAGCAAAAACGAATTTGCGAACAAAGCTCTATCAGATGAATCACGCCGAGTCATCAAACTAACTGGACATTCCTTATTCTCATCATCAATCTCAGATTACATGCAGCTCTAAGAATTGCATTAGCAAAGTTAACAGTTCTTATTCAATCGCTATTCACATTGTCATCCTTTACTGCTCTATTCTATGTCTGAATTAAGTGTACAGTTACATTAATATCTGCTATGTCATCATTTCACACAAGAACCGTCGAACATTCCTGTACGTCTTTCTCGGTTCAGTTTTAGCTGCGTGCATTCGGTTTTATTATTAAAAGCTCCTTATAACTTCAGAATGAACACAATTACTTCACTTGCGTGACATTATCTTCAATTACTTTCTTTCCTTTCTTCGATCAAAAAACCGAGCTATGTTTTCCTTACCTTTTTTACAAAAATTAATAAACGACATGCCGTCACAAATAGTAAAGACAAGTCACACTCAACTACAAAACTGAATTGAAATACCTTAAAACGTACTGCCAGTACTCTAGCTCGAGCTTCTGATTCCGAAATTCCTATCATGATTTCTATTACGATATTCATTCTTCATATTATAACTACATTACATGTCTTAAATACTAGCGTAATAATCTGCAGTTTGATTTTGAGTCATCTATGTGGAATTTTGCTATTTGCAACGCAAGAACTGTTTTTCGCAAGGTGCGATGTCATTTGAATTCTTTTCCCACATTCCACGCTAAAAAAGCACATACTTAGTCCAGTTGTACGCAACTGCGACAAATGTAGGCCTACTGAACTCAAAATTAAAAGTAAAACGTATTAAATTGATGACCAAAGATTTAAGATCCCGCAGTGAAGTAATAATGCTTGGTGCTTTATGCCTAATATTTAGAGTCCATGTCCAGTAAGTAATCTGGTAATCTGGTAATTGAGTTCGAAGTATGTTAATAAACAAAAATATGTTTACAATCATATTGAGTGTTTACATAGAATTTATAGCATTAACTTTATTAACATGCGTGTGGCTCTAGATTGAGTGCGATTTCAACTCCACGAGGGGATGGCACAGAAATTATTTATTATTACTTAGTTGCCGAGCTCAAACAAGCGATTCCTTGACCAGTCAATGAATTGCATGTTATTTATTTCTGCAGATCTAAACAAGAAGTTAAAATATAAACTACCATGTTTCAAAATAAATATACTCCGTACACAAATTAGTGTTGAAATAAAAACAAGTAGGCTGTATTGGCTTTGATTTACGTATTTAGTACGAACTTACGAATTTCAATAGATAGCATAGGGTTATGGCTGCTTCTGCAAAAAGAGACTATAATCGCTAAGATAATGATTTTTTTGCGTGCATTGCCATGCATTACATTAAACACAATTGAAGTTTATTTACAACCTAAATTCGTTCCTGCTTTGTGTCCACATTACAATAGTCGCCTGTAATTATGCACCAGTCCCCAGTGCACCTAAAAACCTAACTCATACAACACTTATCACCACCTGGCAATGCTTCATAATGTAGCTGAGCAGTGTGAGCAGATACTTTGGGTTTTGAGTTAACGGATTCAGGGCTCCAACAGATTGACACTTTTTCAAAATGTTTACTTTGTTACACTAAAATTACCGTCATTTCATGAAAAGTAAATAGATTTTAGTGCTAACTGGTACGAAGTTTAATAATAGCCACGTTGAAAAGCATATACTGACTGAAGTGTCACCATTACTATCCAGATTTCTACCAATCCTAACAATAATTTAGCCTTTTCTACTACAATTCTACATTTCCGTTGGTCCGTGGTCGAGCCCCCCAAAGCTAATCTTCATATTGTTCATATACATGACACACGAAGAAACGCAAGATAATTTTAGTACTTTGACACAACACGAACACGGATAAGGAAAGAGAGTCGTTGAGAAAGATTTGTTCATCGTGACTTCATCCGTTCAAGTTCTCGGGAATTTTTAACTAATGTTAAGTAAACTAATGGAGCATGGGGATGGGATATCGCAAATAGCTGTTTACACGATGACAGGAAGACGAAATATACCAACTTCATACAACTCCAACAGAGTGCATATTATAATTAGAGATACATTTTACACATGATATAGACAATAACATAAGCGACAAACCTCTCATAATCGAACATTTCTCTTTGCTCAAAGGTTTCATTCTTTTAATTTTGAGCTTGGCTATTAGTATTACACATTACAAAGCAAAATGCATTTCAAGAGAATCTGCATGCGTTTAGGTCCTGTGAAGTTCCAGAGATTACTTTTTATAGATTTCTAATTGAACCTGAGAACAAATATTTCACAATTTTACACTTAACTAATGCAAGAAATTGTAAGCTCAATCAGTTCAGCCAACAATCTAGTAAGTAGTGTTTCTTAATTCTCCTTAAGAGTACAAAGCTAACACAAGCACAAGAACAGATTTCATTACAAAAGCCACGGTACGGCTGATTATGGGTGTAACATTTCACTAATTTCTGACAGTTGGAAGACAGATGATGACTTTGATGACATTTTATGAGTCATGCAGCCTCAATCTATGTACGGTACAGTTGAATGATTCATTCGCACATAGCGAGCTCTTCTTTTTCAAAACGAATAAAATGATCCATCCAGTTCGTACGAAACTTCGATGCGACTTAGCGGACTTACTTACTTATATGAAACAAAAAGACTCAACGTCAGTAGTCTGCCATTACATGTACATCTTTTATACTAGTTGCTCATTTCGTAAAGATTACATCAATCTGCTCACGCATTGCAACTTACAGGAGATTGCTGTAAACTTGTACTTGCTTATCCAAGCGACGCACAATATAAACTGAACTGACTACACTGACTCATCAATGTAAGCAAGCATAAACAAACATCATGAAAGCCGTGAATTCATGTCCGATCTAAAGAAAACAAGAAACTTATTCGCATGTATTTACTTTAAGAAAGTCATATTGGCTAATCCACTTAAATGAACAAGTGTTAACTGTGCCGTGCTAATTGTTTCTTTTCACCACTCAACTCTGTATAAGTACGTTTAAACTTAATGCAAGCTTACAATACTAGACAGACTATTGAGATTGAGACTAATGTATCAAATGACTCGTCAGACGTCAGAATTCAGTAGAAATTCATAGAATATAAATATTGTTCGCAATTGACAATTACATAAAGTAGCTGAAAAAGTTCCTAAGGCTTTGCAGGCTAATTGAAAACTAACCACAAATTAACTCGAAGAAATACGATAGGAATATCGAATATCATATTTCTGTAGTAGGAGAGTAACAGGATACCATGCAATTTATCTCACTCAACCCTCCAAAATCTCTCTTCAATTATGCAAATTACCATCCATCCACGGATTACAATTTAGAAGGACAGTAGTTTATATTATTTCCTTCAATGTAGTCAATAATACAACTAACTAAATTCAGGCTCCGTGACTCCAGCAGCCCTTTCATAAGTTCACCACGCCATTACCAATTAACGCGCTTAATCCCTAACACATTTTACGCATAAATGACTGGCGACTGGCACAAGTTCTATTCCATTCCACTGACTGGAACGTTCCCCTTTGAAAAAGATTAATGAATTCCACGAACGATGCGCCGGAAGTAAGGAAAAACTCCCGTGTCATTTCCCGAATTGGATGACTTGAGACTTGATATCTTGAAGAGCATGCACACAATGTACACACAGATCGAATTGAAAGTGAGCAGCAAGCAGAGACCACACCACACCAACTACTATTAATCTACCACTCAAAAAATCAGCTTACGGCTTAATTACACTGATTTTTGATAGTTAATCATTAAACTAGGCGATGCACATGTAAGAAAGCAATTTCAAAACGCCAACAGAGTAATGAGCTCTTAAAAACCACTTGAGAAGGAAAACTTACCTCGTCAAAATTAAAAAAGGAATCCGTTAGAAGTCCAATAACAGTAAAAGCAGCAGTGTCACCTCCAAACTCTGGGGATCACTTTGTGTGAAGCACCACGAAATGCGTAAAAATTCGGGATTGAGTCCGAAATTCGGTGGAAACGTAGAGAAGAGGACGAGCACTCAGTGGGGCAGAGATAAGGCGGTAAAAAGGGACGCTGGTGATGATGATGGCAGGAGAACAATGAGAGGAGAGGGCACTTGTTCAGCAGCGAACGAACGGAACGCAGGGCACATCAAGACTGACTCAACTCATCTGCTTGGTTCATGGGAAAAGCAGTAAAGCAGCCAACAGGGCAAATTCAGCAGCAGCAGCACAGCAGCCAGCAATGAAGACAGGGCAGCAGGGCCAGGCAGGGGTGGTTTTGGTTTTGACTCACAGTTCTTCACAGAAGAAGAAGAAGAAGGGGAATCTCTCAAGTGGTAACGTCCATGCATTGTGGAAGCGTTCTTTTCATGAAAAAGTCCTGTGACGAGTTTCCCTCAACACGAGAGTAGTAGGCATAGTAGGCAGGAGGGAGGGAGGGTGTGTTGGTGAAGAACAAACTTCGGATTTCGGAAGTAGCAGGGTACGTGCATGTGGAACGCATGAGTGGGGAGTCTGAACAGTCTGAAATAATCGGGGGGTGTGGATTGAAGAAACAGGGTGAATAAATTGTCTCGAGGGTTCGACTCCCTTCCTTCCCTTCAAATATGGTGCTCAAGCATGCATTCCGTTCTGTGCTTCTTTCAGTCGTCTCTTTCCTTCCTTCTATTACTTCTATATGGCTTTGAATGATAAGAATGGAGAGCAAAAACGGCATTAGTTTTGTAAGCTTTGGTGGTTGTTCGTAATGTCCTACTGCTGCGTACCAGAGGAACAAAGTCCGCAGTACAGGAGATATCACGCAGGGTATTCATATATTTATTCGAAACAACATACTGCACTTCACAAACAAGGCAGGGCAGTTTTAGTGTTATTGAGATCAAAAGACTACCCAATGTTTTCGGCAGGGATGAAGGGCTACGGACGGACTACGGGCCACTGAGATGCTTAACGTGGTTATTACATGGAGATTCGAGATGGAGAATAACATGTTTAGAGAATAAGGAAGAAGTAAAATGTTGCAGACTTCCAGTTATTATCAGGTTGGGTGGAAAGTGTGGATCAGTATTATGTATGATACACAATCTTAAATGAGGCAGAGTGAGTGATAACTGCAACTGTCTCTCTCTCTCTCTCTCTCTCCTACACTTTCCAGTATATCCGATGATCACATCATTAATTCGATTCGCGTTGGATCTTGCATTGATGGAGGAAGAACAAGGAGTTTATGGTGTGGGATCTGATTCATTTCATTCCTTAATTGGTCATTTAACATGCACCCTCTTTTTAACACGGTTTAGGGCTACAAGTATTATTGGATTTCGTAGTAATGTAATAACACAGTCATTACTCAATACTAAATCGGGAAGCACATGATCCCATAACCATAACCCCATTTCTGTCCGGGTTTCTCGTGACTGCGAAATAAGTTCATTGGAAATCAAACCGAATCTACTAGTTCAGTTCTTTGGTAATAACTTTAACCTTGCAGCAGTTGCAAATGCGAAAATGATTCTCACGTAAAAAAGTTGTCTATCCTTTATCCGTGAAAGATGAGAACCAAACTATTCATTATACGGAATATAATCCGTATTATGCACTATCTTTCTACTTCATCTTATTCTTTCCGAGCTGAAAATGAGAATGCAAATGCAAATGAAAACTGCAATTATTATCTGTCCGTCATTCCATCACACTCAGCATTAAGTTAAAAGCCAGCCTTGAGAAAAGTCATGCGATTTGTTGTACTTGCTTACATACACTCATCAAAGATAATTTTCAAGCCAGTAGTATCAAGGGCTACCGGTTGCGACTACATTGCATTTTATAGATGTATGATGATGATGTATGACTAAACAGTAGTATGACTCAAATCAGTCTCATTCTGATAGTATTCACATTCACAGAATCAGTTGTAATACAAGCAACTCCCTATAAGTGCAGTTGGATACGTCACTCAATGACTCAAAATGTAAGTCTAATATAAAGCTTCAATTATGATGAATTGATTACTCACAAATTCATAGATAAAATGAACTTATTCATAGATTAATTTGTTTAAAAATGTGTCAATTGTTAGCTTGATGGGACAGAAGACAGGAAAGACTTCTTGAAATTCATTTTTAAGCTGCAGCCAAAAATGAGCTACAATTCCAGACAAGTTTGATCTTTACCAGATTGGTTTACTGCTCTCATTTCATTATCTCATCATCACATACTTCAAAGGTGACGGCTTTCTTAGATGGGGGTTTTGGGTAGGCTAATTGTCGAATACGGCTGCAAGTGCACTATGCACTATCAAGTGTAAAAATACTTAATTCGTCAACTCTATATTAGGTTGTTCTTTTGTTCAGGCTGAAGTTAGCTAATGAATGAAGCCATCGCCATCGCAAACCTCAGACAGTGACAGAGAAGAAACAGTTTTGTAGATTCTCATAGTGGATTTTAGGTGATTTAAATAAGCCAAAAGGGTGTTTTAAGTTGATTGAAAACAGTGGGAATGGGAATGCTTTTAGCCGCAGAAAGGAATGTACATATTACCCTTCTTATTTATGGCTCTCTTGACAAGACAAGATAGTAAAGGTTTTAAAAAGAACGACGACCATTATTAAATGAGCTCCATTTCTCACTGAACCTCTTTTCTTAATCTCCACACATTCCACGTTTATCATTCTTCGCCTTCCTTGCCTGCCTCTCTCCTCAACTTTCCTTCCATTCAGCATTATTTACTAAAAGTTAAATCTCTTCCCCCACATTTTTACCCACTCCTAATGCCTGAGTCCAGACGACTCTCAGGTTCAGTTGTAGTAAATGAATGATATGAATAACATTTCTATATCATTGTGTAATATCACTGCTATTCATGTCTAAATTCTTTACCATTCAACTATAGTCCTGTGCATTCAACCAATGACACAACAGCAAATTCCAAGAAAGTATGAGAAGTCAGAGTAGGTCAGTGAGAAGGAGCAGATAGTTCGTGAAAGTGCAAACTGAACAAGGCATGTCAAAATAAAAATTTTGGAAATACAAGCAACTGAAGTGCAAAACGCTCTTTCTTAAATACGCTTTAGCAGAAGAAGCCTGCCAAAGAAAATGAAATATGACACGATAATGGACTAGAAATAAAATAATATTGATCAATGTGCATTTTCTGATTCCGATGACTGAACGAAATGCACACAGATGAAAGACAGGAAGCATAAATATCATTTTAATTTTGTATGATGCATTCTTTACCCATGTGCAATAATAATGGGCGACAACCCAATGTAGCAAGCCTTGTCAAGTCCACGTAATTCATTCAATTTTTTATTTATATTATATTTATTATTAAACTTCCTGAAAGTCAGTTCACTATTCAACCGAACACTACTTTTGAGTGAGAATGAAGTCTTGTTTTGCATATGACTGAGCGAGCACAGAATACATTAATGAAGAAAGCCATTAATTACTTTTATTTGAGAAGGAGATCGTCTTGAATTTACTTCTTTTCCCCTCGCATAGTATCCAACTGGGTCTTGAGCTCTTTAAGTTGCAAGTCAGGCACGTACCGAATTTCACTGTGTTCCGGAAGATGCGGATGTACTCTGAGAGTTACTCCCGTTGGAATACTAGCTTCGATCACGTTTACGAACACTGGTAGAAGTGTGGCTGGAACATCTGCAATCTGAAATTATAAGAACCATCCCAATATTGTTAAATATTTTAAAGAATATTCACAGCTACAGCGAGAAATATTGAATACTAACTTGTACATTCCTTTCATACAGGTTTAGAGCATACTCCGTTTCTACAACTGTACTTTCTGGCTTGTATATGGGCACTCGAAGTTTTTTGGCTGGGGTTGCCCAACTAAAAAAATTAAAATACATAAAATAGTACTTGAACATTAATGTGCATACGACTTAATCTTAAAGTTTAAAGGCATCAATTCATAGCATCAAAGGTATCAGTAATAAGCTGCGGTTTGAGCGACAGTAAAGTCAAGCCAATAGTATAAGACCGTTAATGAGTTAAATATTAAAATACAAACTTAAAATGGGCAGTTAAAAAGATCTGACTGTATGATCAACGTACGCATCTTCAACGCTCAATCCTATCCGTTCAGCTGAATGATGAACATGTTTTGTAAATTTTTCTAAAATCGCGAAGTCATAGCCTTTGATTTGAATGTTTAGCACATCATACGACGGGATTTCAGGGCCAGTACTCTATCAAAGTTCAAAACAGAGCAAATTAATCACAATTTTGCACTGTTACGCTTGAGTTGCTGAACAACTAACACTCATAAGCTTACTTCCAGATAATCAGGTTCATATATGCTTCCATAATTTCTTTTAGGCGCTGTTGTAACTACATTGCGTTCTCTTTCCTTTGCCGACACTTTTTCGCAGTCGATTTGTTGCATTTCCAAAGTATGAATTCTCTTATTGCTGCTAGTTGATCCATTCATTCCCGTCAAGACAGAAATCCAATTGACTTGACACTGTCTTGATCTTCCAAGTGCAAGTCGTAACGCCATCCTGGAATTGCTCGCTTGAATTTCTGAAAGCCAAGTATAAGAATTATAGTACTATTAGTGTTTCATTTTCGTAATCAGACCAAGTCATATTAATGTAGCTAGCACTTGTATGTTTACTTCTTTAGCAGAAGCACAGGGCGAGGTGTGGCTTGTCGACAGGAACTGACCCCAGTCAAAGCGTGTTTCACTTCAACTAGATGTCCGATCTTGAGGGGAAGACTTCCGGGGCCCGGTTAATAGGTTAATAAGTTAACTAAAAACACTACCGGGTTAATTAAATAAAAACAAACAAGTGCAGGCTATTTGAGAGAGGTGGTCACCAGCCCACGTGGGATCCTCTCTGGAGTAAAATAGTGTGTTGTGGTGGACTCGGATTCAAGGACGAAGTTGTAATCTTGTCACTTCACTTCATTGCTCCTTCAGTGTACGAAATCCCCATCCACACACTTCATTTGCCGGTTCATCATTCTGGAACTTTCGACGAAGGTAAGCTTTGACCTTTCAAACTTATTTAATGTAGTTAAACTTCGCTGCTACTGCTTTTTCCTTGGGATTGCTGGGTTTCAAAATTATATTATGTTCACAATTTCACGCTTGGTTTTTTATGCGCTTTGTATGCATCATCTTGATTTAAATCAATCGAAATCAATATTTTAAGTTGTGTTTTGATTTCAAAATGCGTAGATTTTAATAGATTTAGCTAGTATAGATTCCAAAACATCAGGCGTCAGGCTTTACTTTCTGCGAACAAGATTTAGGATTTATAATGTGATGTCAGTACCAATTGATCGATTGATTGATTATTGATCCTGAAAGCTGTTTACTGCCTAATTAATGAAAGGAAAAACCCACTGAACCTGCTGATAGTACAGATGTTCTGTAGACTGCAGATTTATGTGCTGCGACCTGCGACGACGATATCGCATTTAGGAATTATTGATAATCTCGTTACTTGCGTGGAAACTAACCATCATCTGAACTAACAACGGTTTAAAATCCTTGTGTCCTGGGCGTTGAGATTGGGAGTCTCTCGATGTACTACTGTGGTTGAGACATTTAAAACTTAATGCATGATTGACGTACTTGTTGGAGTTGAAAGTTAAATTTTGCCCATTCCTCTGTTCATGGCAGTTTAAAGTTGGCTATCTGTGAGAGGTGAAAAATCAATAGATCGAAAACTTTATTGGGTTTATTAAGAGAAATCGAAGCTAGAAGACATGTAACTCCAGTATCTGCTCCACCCTTTGCGTTAAATAAATGATAGTACTATGATAGTGTGGAATGATAATTAGGCTAATGTCTGTCGATTTACTGTGCTTTTCTGTCATCCCTCCTTACTGTCTAACTGCTTACAATTGGCTTTGTGAATTTTTTATTTCATGAAATGAAGGGTATTTCAAGTCAAGCTAAGCCCCTCTCAGTCTTCAGATGAATTCAGCGTCGAGACTCACAAGTTCTCTGTTGGTCAACCTTAGCAGGTCAATTGGAAGTAGACATTCTCCAAGGCACGTACATTCCTCCGCATTTCTCAACATGCCGATCCAAGTACGTAGTATATTTCTTCAAAAAATCTAAACTTGCTTGAGGCCGAGGCAAAGAAGACAATGAATATTTCTTGCTTTTTAGGCTGGAGCCAAACTCCCTAGTGTGGATTTGTTTGAGGGCAATCCAGGTGGTAAGGTGAACATTGCTGATGCTACAAAAGGAAAGAAAGTTATCATTTTTGGCGTACCAGGAGCTTTCACTCCAGGCTGTACTAAGGTTAGTTGGTTTTTCATCTGCGATATTGGTCGCACCCAACAAGATTCAATAGTTCAAGATACTGTTATTCTAAATGTTATTTTGCAAAACCTAATAGACGCATCTGCCGGGGTACATTGAGCAGTATTCCGAAATCAAAGCCAAAGGTGTCGATGAAGTAATTTGCGTGGCTTGCAACGATCCATTCGTTCACTCTGCTTGGGTAAGTATTTTCTTATTTGCTGTATTCCGTGAGTATACTTTAATATTAATGAAGGGGTTTGGTTACTGCGTTAGGGCGAGTCTTTAAACGCTGGTGGAAAAGTTCGGATGTTGGCGGATCCTCGAGCCGAATTCAGCAAAGCGATTGAAATGGATCTCGATTTGACAGCAGTGCTTGGATCGGTTCGCTGCAAGCGATTCGCTATGTTGGTCGACGATGGAGAAGTTAAAGTTGTTGAGGTTGAACCAGACAACACTGGACTTACTTGCTCTGTCTCCAACAACTTCTTGAAGAAAATCTAAGTCGTATCATTCGCAAGCAAGTGGAAGTAACTTACAAATGAAATCAGCTTACGTATATATGATTCAAGTATAGCTTATATGCTTCAGACCAGTAATAAATTGATCACCTGAACGGCTTTTGTAGAGTTTAGAACTGAAATAAATGAAGGATTTCCCTTGAAAGAACTGGGGAAGGGTTCTATTACTATACTGTTCTATTTTAACCGTCACGCACTCATTGACAGACTTGGGGACAAAACACTCCAGACACTTTCACTTGTAGCTAATGGGTCCTTGGAATCTTTTATCCTCAGTCTCCCGGAAGGTCACTCAAGTTGTGACAGAACTGTCCAGTATCATCATGTGGATGAATCGTGTAACGGTGTACTTTTACTTTCATTGAGTATGCATATTGCATATAACTTGAACAGAACTAGAAAACGGTTTTAGAGGTTGACTGCATCTTGGTATTGACCTAAATCCTAGTATGGAATCCCATTCCACTTGCACTTTGCTTTCCAGAAATAGACAAAAGTCTTCTGTGACTTTCACTGATGAGCAAGGTTACTACCAGTTGCCCTATCTGAAACTTCTTATATAAGGGCCATCAGACTAAGCTCTAGTCACTATTTTTTAGATCACTTGGGTCTTGTTCGCTCCTGCTCTTACACTGCTGTCTGCTGTTTGCGCATCGAAATAATCATGAGGAAATCGGTAAGTTATTCAGTTTTGAATTCGCACCAAGTAGTGACTCGATCATTCCTTACATTTCAGACCATCGTTGTGTTTATGGCGCTCGGAGCTCTTACCCATGGCTTCAGTTTCAAGGGTAAAGGGGAGGAAGAGGAAGGAGGAGGTTTAATGGAACTTCTAGGTTCCTTTTTGCCGTTGCTGGGGATGCTTGGATCCTTCGGAGGAGGCAGTCCATCACCTCCATCTTATCCACCACCCCCACCGAGGGCTCCTTACTACCCACCCTCGTCTCCACCCAAGTACTCACCAATGCCGTACAGGGCTCCTTACGGCCCCTCCAAGCCCAAATACTCTCAACCTGCCCCATACTCTCAACCCCAGACTCCTCCCGTAATCATAAGCTACAATCCAACTAAAACTTATCAGAGCCCAGCTCCAGCGTCTCCACCTCAATCTCAATATGCAAGTTCAGCACCTGCACAGTACTCACCACCCATGGCGGACTCTGGCACTCCAAGCTCTTCTCTTGTAGCTACAAGTTATGGAAGCCCTTCTGTTTCAGTCAACCCGTATGACGCGTCTGCGATTGCTCCAGTTATCAATGGGGACAATTCACTGGCACTCAAGATTAAAGGCAACAGCTTGGTGGCCCTAAGCGTAGAGGGTGATAGTTCAGTGTCTATCAACGCTGGGGGGGACAGCTCAATCTCTGTACAAAGTCCACGTGGAAGCGCAATTTCATCTAACGGTGCATATGGAGGTCAGGTCCAATCCATTTCCAGTCCTGTTTATAATAGACCCCAGCAGGAGTACACACAAAAGCAAACCCCGCAAGTCTATTCCAACAACGCTGCTCCAATGAACACTGGCTATAATCAACAATCGCAAACTCCTCAAACTTACAATCAAAACCCTCAAACCACGCAAGCCTATTCCAACAACGCTACTCCAATGAACACTGGCTATAATCAACAATCCCAAACTCCTCAAACTTACGATCAAAATCCTCAGACGTATTCTGCATCACAACCTACGCAGTACTCCCAGCAACCTCAAGCTTATCAACCTCAGCAGCAGTGGAAACCCATGGTGGAACCAGCAGCGATCGTCTACCCATCAAATCAAGCCCAAAGTCAATACATGAACAGCGAGGCCTCGTCATCTTACCAAGGTGAAACGGTTCGTATCGTATTCGATTCAAACACCCAAGAATCAGGGTACTAAAAGCAAACTTTATCTAAAGTTATCGACTTGTCAAAATTTTAGAAAACCTCACAATTTTTATTTTTGTAATAATGATACTAACTCAGAATTAACTGTAATTTTAGCAAAAGTGTTAATTGTAACAAAACCAAATAAAATCACAAAATCACACTTCTTCTTGCGGTTGAGCTTTCACTTCGCACAATTTCGTTTTCTATTGCTGGACACACCTTGCATGGTAATTACTGCGTCCTGAAATGCAGCGTTTTCTTCTTCAGGGGCATTTATAAGACACATAGGGCAACGGAAGCACTTGATAGATTCCGCCAAAGGTCCCTTGATCATTGAAAGGATTCCTGCTTGTGTCACCTTCACACGAAAAAGCATTATCATTCAATCAGTAAATTAATTTTCTTGATTCAAAAGCTGTCATAATTCAACTTAACATTACGTTTGGCCAATACACTTTGGATTCGATAGACAGTTGGCGCAGTCTGAGCTGACTAAAAATCTTAACGAACACATCATTAGTTAACAAAGGGTATCCTGCTATTCCTGGCACACGCTTAGTGGTAGTTGCAATTGATAAGCTTTTCATATCTAAGAACACAAAATAAGATCGTAAGGAGATGCCTTTTTATTGAACTGTAGTTACAGATATCGACTCACGCTTTAAGTTAAGTAAAAGTGAGTCTTCAGTGAGCACACTAAAGGATGTATTGCTGGGAAGCGTTAATGACAGTTCCTCTACTCTCGTATTTTCCCCCAATGTCTTGAAGATCTTTAGGAAGTCTTGTACGGTAAAGTAAGGTATCATAGTGAAGTGGAAAATCTTCAGAGATGGAAATAAAGAGATTATATCATGGAAGAATATTTTTTCGTAAGACAGGTTGTCCCACGCCCATTTGAAAGCCAAGTAAACGCTCGTAACTGAAGATCTTGGAGGTCCATCGAATATCAGTGGTAGAGTAGGATTAGTAGGCATGCGACTGTACTGGTTGATTCCAACATACTCGAGATTATTCCAGTTTGGAGCGTTTCTTTCTTGTCCTTCATCAGAGATATCATCGCTACTGGTGAACTGGATGTTTGAAAGAGACTTTAGGTTGGGAGTATCGACTCTTTTCAAACAAGGAGTGATTCCATCAGTAATTTCCGTGACGCAAGAGAAGAACTGGCACAAAGGAGTTTAAGATTTTTGTGAGACATTTTCTAAGTAGGGTCTACTGACACAAGTATGCATAATACTATAATATTGGCATTTGGCATCACCTCTGGCAAAGGAACTTTGAATCTTTGACGATCTTGATGGGTTAAACGCTGCAAGAAAGCCGAGTACACACATTTGAGACGAATTTTCGACTTAATCATGGCCATCAGAAACTGTTCTTCGATGGGATGGAATGGAATTCTCAGACTTCTTTCGATTCCTTGGACGTTCTCGTCTTCATCGACATACTCATCGTAGTCATACATAGTTATGTAAAAAATCTCCGTCACTCTAGAAAAGTCGATTTCCAAGAAAGAGTACGACTGTAAATCAGTCTTCCTTGCTTCTCCCAGTTTGGTGAGAGCAACTATGACACTTTCCACTTGATCTTCTACAACAAACTCATCAATCCTCAATTCAGGTAACTTCAGCGATCTAAGATTTCTATTTCCTATTTGAGACTCGATTATAAGTTCCACGAAGAATGATTCAGTCCTTCCAATGTCCAGTAGAGTTAAGTGTTTGAAAGCTAAAGGAACTCGGATATCGTTTATGTTTCGTGATTCTCTTGCCAAGACCGTTTCCACTTTAAGCTCTCGTAGAGAACAGAGAGATTCATAAAACGTGAAGTCAGGGTCTCCCGAAGCACATTCAATCAGTGTGTTGATTTCCAGTTTCTTCATTCGGCTTCCAAATGTCTTCATAAAGGTCTCCATCGTCTCCGGCTTGAAACATTCACCTTGACTCCATATTATGAAGTTCGTGTAAGGTAGCGTTTGTACATCTTCCACAAAATTAGTAGCTGATTCTGGTGAGAGTGTTACAACAACATCTTCCAAAGCCTTCTCCAGCTGTAAGAATCCATCCACTGCATTTTGAGTGGTCACACAAGTCTCCCTCAACGCCAGTAAGTCCGGAGCTTCTAAATACTTCAAGATCTCATTCCAAGCCTGTAATTAATGAAGTTATCGGGGCATTAATTATCATTCAGGTGAAGTACTTTTAGTAAGAGATGCAATCACATGTTACCAGTTGTGGGCACCACAATAGGGGCGAACCAAAGTTGTTGCTTGCACACATCTCCTCCATTTTCACACCTCATCAGCAACGAATTTTGTACAAAAGTCTAAAATCGAATTCTTCTGCGAATCCGCAGGGCTGAAGTTTTGAAAGAGCCTTTGAGTTGCCATGAAACCCCAATTAAAAGTGTCCCTGTGGCTTTCATGCGAAAGCGAATCAAGTAACAAAGCGAACGGGTGAGATAATGGAATGGAACATTCGGGGTGAAATGAGACACAGGCGCACTTTCTAGAACAAAGTGAATCATCGAATTGTAGTATCGCCATCGCCGCAATCGCCGGTAGTCTTCTCTTCAGCCAAGGTCGACGGTTGCTGTTGCTGGTGTTGCAAAAAAAATCGACAATTGTACTGGAATTGCAGATGTTGAAAGATTTTTCTGTGTAGTTTTAGAAAACTTGTTAATTTGATTAAAGTCATTAAAAATTCCAATTTTCGTTCATTAAAAATCTGTGGGTTGTTGGTAAACTTTGAATGTGATGCTGGTGAAAACTCCTAAGAAAGCACCCATCGGTAGGAAAGTCATTGGAGGATTTATTATCGTTGAAGCAGCCCTCTTTGGATTCTCGTATTTTGTTTACAACAGATTGGAACATAACCGAGGTTTGTGCTGACAGTTTTGTTTTGTTAGCCAGTGTTTAGGAGTATAGCAGAAAGTAAATAATAAAAATGTGTGGTTTTTCTGTTGCAGATTTTCGGTACAAGATTAAAAACAACTATCCCTGGGTCTTGGAAAAGTACTATCAGTTCGACGAGACAGTCCGTAAGGAAAAGGCGAATCAAAGAGAATTAGACAAACAGATTTGGGCTACTTACGATTAGATCGATTAGAAAGGCATGTCAGTGTATGGAAAAGCGGTAGGGTATTTAGTTGGCTCTGGGGCTCTAGGATTTCTTCTGATGTCTGTTGCAACTCCGAGTGCTGATGAACTTCAACGTGTAATTTGTTAACAGAAAGATCAAAGATTTTGAAGAACGATTTAATTTAGATTAATATTTTGTTTTTGTAGATTAAAGACTATGGTGGTAAAAATAAAGCATTCTCAGATGTGCTGAAAGCTGCAGCAGATCCTTCGTCCAAACCAATGTATCTTCAGAAATCTGGACAGCAGAACCCTTTAAAAGATATAGAAAAAAATTCTAGTAAATAAGTGGGTCCTGTGCTGTAGTAAGCTTTGGTGTTAGTATTTGTGTTTTTAATTTTCTTAGACTGGAAAATATTGTTTAATTATAAGTAGATCAGACAAGAAAACGGGTTCAGTAGTTTGAATAGATCTATTCTGTCACAATGGATAAAAGTAGCCAGCCATCAACGGCGCAGCTAGCCGCGAAGTTTATGGCTAGTTTCATTGAAAATAGGGATAGTTTGTCTAGTCTAATCGAAAATCTATCAGCAACTTGCAGCAATGCTGACTCAAATGCCATTAATGAGAAGTTGACTCAGATATCTACTGAAATCCAGAAATTGAGTAAGGCTCTGCATGATGCCACGATGTTTCTTCCTTCGTATTCTGTTAAAGTGAGGACTTGGATTTATAGATGCTATTCTATTCTGGTGTTTGGGTAATAACGTATTTACTATAATATTACAGGTGCGTCAAAATGAAATCCGGGACTTAGAAAAGGCCCTGAAAGAAAAGGAAAACATACTGATTCCAAAGAAAAAGTTTGGGTTTAAAACTAAACAAACACCCGAGTCTTCTTCAGTAGCCGATGGCTCTACAACGGAAATAAAGCCGAAATCGTTAGAGACTACACCTGAGACGGTAGATCTTGATTAAAATTAAAATTGTTATTCATATCATGTCTTAAATCAATCTGATAAACTTTGCAGGTCAGTGGTGAAAACTTTGTCACAATTGAAAAACTTACGGACACTTCGGAAAATTACGAAGAAGACAAGTTAAATGGGTTTGATGTTCTCGTCCGAGATTTGGAAAACGTGACTCTTTATTTGGTTGGAAGCCCTTCTACTCTGCGGATTAAAAATGTGAAGAATTCACACATAATTTGTACGTAATTTGTTTCGTATTACAATCTCCTTGTCTTCTTTATTGTGGAGCTTAATCCTTTATAATTTTAAGGTGGACCCGTTAGCACGTCGGTATTTGTGGATTCTGTTGTCAACAGTAAATTATTTCTTAGCTGCAAGCAACTACGTACGCACTCCTCTAAAGGGTTAGACATTTACCTGCGAGTTCTTTCAAGAGCCATAATTGAAGACTGTGAAAACATTCGTTTTGCTCCATATTGTTGGAAAAACCCGAAGTCGGAGGAACTGCACCTGAAAGCTGAAATCCCATATGATTTGGAACGGTAAGTAATATCTCGATTTTGTAATTAAAAGTCATTATGTGAGCGCTTGTGAACTCAGTAAGCTATCTTCGTAGGTTTGATGCTGTCGATGATTTCAATTGGCTGTCAGCTACTCAGTCTCCTAACTGGTCTATTCTTCCCGAAGCAGAACGGACTCAGTTTTCAAACCATTAATAATGTTAACCTTTAAGTAACACTCTAACTGTCTGCAGAATTTAAAATGCAATAAAAATGAATCATTGACCACACATTGTTCGATGTAAGTTCAGTTTTCTGTTTTTATTCATGAATTCTTTGTTTTAAGTACTTGTTGCATTTTCACACTCGTCCATACCTAAGTTTCATTCACATTCACCGTTCGTGTTCAGCAGTTATTGTACCACCCTAGAATATATTATATACATCTTGCTTCCCTCATAATTACTTTCTACGTCATTGTATAATGGCATTCGGAAAGTTAATACTATTTCAAACCAAACATTCTACCCACTAACTTAAGTTACATGTCATCCTCATCAACTTACATTGGTTACAAGTAAATAATAAATCTTCAGTACGCAATTGTATCCTTGAATATAATGAACAATAATTGAGTGTTGGTCCGTCTGGAAATGTCTCTTCTCAAAGTCAGATTCACGAAGGTATTTTAACTCACCGAAGATACTGCTTTTACTTTAAATGAGTCTTTAAGTAGTTGAGCAAACATCCAAGGATCATTTTTGTACGATTAGTTGATTTAGCTATAATGAAGATTGCTTAATTCAAAGTTCTTAATTAATCTTATATAGTGTTAATACAAGGGAGTTTTTACTTCCTCAACTGTATTTTAGTATGGCTTCAATGTATTTATATTTATATAAGACCTCTTTAAGAAGAAGGCCTTTTCCTGAGTTAGTTTGTGTCACAGCTTCATCACCGCAGACTTAAGCATACGTAAATTATTTACAAAAAGGTTTAAAATAGATAAAATGATCTGATTTTTAAAAAAACTTTGAAGAAGAAAACAACTGAACAAATACAAAGGTCCTAAAAACGTGATGTTTGTCGGAACAATTTCCACAAGTAAAACATGAAAACAGGCAGAACAAGGACATAGTTTAAAACATCGAAATATAATATCAGGGAACTTGTTACAAGTTCAATGCATATTATTATGGCATCTCAATTTAGTTCTTCGATTTTAAAAATATCTTTCTCAACAATAAAATATGTATAGTGAAATACAATTAAAATTAAATCGATTAAAGCATTTCTTCATTTAAAATATTCCCAAACTTATATACATTTCATAATACTAATCGTAAATCTCGTTTGATATGCCTCATCTTTCCTTTAAATCAAAACCCAAATATACAACGTTATCCTGTAACCCATTAACCTGATAAGTCAGTAAGTAAATTATAAATGCTACTTTGGACAATTTTACAAAATAAATTCTATGTAAAGCACTGTGGAAGACATAACGTTACCAGTCTACGGGCCTATTTGTAAATATACACAAGTATCAATTACTTAAATCTACTGAACAATTAAAGCTTTGTTGGTATTCGGTACCCGAATTCGTGTTTGTTTTACCTGAACGGTAAAAGGTGGGATCGTTTTCATATTTACTCATGATGTGTTCTAAGAACACGAGTATACTGTGAAAAAGTTTAATTACTCTCAGTTCTCCTACGTTGTTGTAGTCGACTGATTTTTAGGTGTGCTCAACTTTGGTGGCAGAGGTGGATTCAGCATCGGCTTCTTAGGTGGAAGCGACAGTTTAGGCGGAGGAATCGGATGAGCATGAGCCGTTGGTCGAATTTTATTCTTCGCTGCTTGCAAAAGTGCCTTTGTACTCGTTGTCTTGCTTAGCAGTTCTCCTTCACTACACAAAGCTCTGAGTAAAGGAAGTTCTAGGTATTGACACTTTGCCCTCAGATTTGCCAAGTCTAATTCTGCGGCTGACATGGATTCCTGGAAAAACGATACAGAAATAAAGGTAAGTATTTTTTGTACATCTAATCACCCTCCGATGCATCGTTACGTTACAATCGATCGATAGTAGATTCTTTATTAGTAAGTACCTGTGGTCTGCTCAAATGACTATTGCTTCTCACAGTACCCTTGTAAGGTGGGGGTGGTGGAAGATTGTAAATCGCCTGTAAATGCTCTTCCTTCGTCGGTTGCGAATACAGAGACTCCTCACTCCTGTAAAGTTTCATGCGAAGTTTCTCATCACTCAGAGCAGACACTCCCCCACTTCGACTAGCCAGTGACGCAAGTTGCTGTTGAATAGCTTTCCTCATTCCATTTTCAATGATAACTTGTTGCTGCTGACCCTGTCCGTGTTTCTTATAAGGTGGCAGTGGGGGTGCAGATTGGGTCGAACTGGGGTAGTAGATAGCTCCACCCCCGCACATGGAACTGGATCCAGCTCCATTACTGCAGTTGCTCGTGGAACAAGCATAGCTTTGCGTGGATAAGAACCTCTGCAAGTTTTCCGCATTAAGTCCAACTCCACTTGACGCTGTAGCACCAGTTGTACTTGCACAGTAATAGCCACCCCCATACTGTGACGACGAGCAGTTGGATCCACCAGGGTTGTACAGTGACTGGAAGGACGTGTGGTGATACGGCTGGCTTGCTGCTGTTGCAGTAATACTGTGATTACTCAGAGAGGCAGTAACTGTAGTCTGAGCTCCAGATTTAGGCTTCGGATTCTTCCGTGGAAGGGGGGGAGGTACAACGCTAGCTGCAGCTGCTACTACAGCAGCTCCCGCAGCTGTCGATGGGTAAGGAGGTGGTGGGGGAAGATAAGGTGGAGGAATGTCATTTATTTGATAAGCACTCACGCTACTCGTCAGCATTGGATTTGAATTTGTTGTACTTGAAACGGTTGTGTAGCTGAGACTCTTAGAATCAAAGTATTCTTGTTGACTGACTCGAGGATCCTTCTGGGGAAAGATAACATAGTCCAGATCGGAATAAAGCTGAGCCTTGAACTGCTGTATCTGTGACCTCGTCAGCTGGTTAGTGTACACTGTGGTAAACCTTGACTGTGCTGGAGTGGAAGCATTTGTAGACATCGGTCCAGACATTGCCATTGAAGCAGTAGTCATTGGAGGTACAGAGTTATTGTTAGATTGATTTAGTGTTAAACAGCTATTTGTTGTTGCACCAGGACCAGGATGAACAATTGGAGCACGTGAAAGTGGCTTCAGATTTTGCAAACCAATTAAGAAATTATTTAAATTATTCGGCATACTCCCACACCGATTTCCAACTCCGGACTTAACTCCTCCAAGAGCTGCAGCAATATAGGCACTAGCTTGTTGTTGAACGGAAGAGGATGTTGTTGAGGTTGTTTGAGGTAACGCTGGTAGTGGTTGATTCTTCTTACTCTTTCCTGATGCATGGACATCAATATAATTCCCAGGTCTTATGATGAGTGGAGGTTGCTGAGTCTGTGAGTTCTTAGAAGGATAAGGTGGTGGAGACATTGACGGAAGATACACAGTATTAGGAACATCCTCCGAAGCTACAGTATCATAAATGTTATCCACACTTTGGGAGTGTTGGAGTAACCCAAAGTTCTCAGCCAACTTGACTCCTCTAAGCAAAACTTGCGCTTGACTTGGAATAGCTACAGGAGCTGTTGTAGCATAAGCAGTTTGAATCAGAATCTGCGGTTTGGTAGCAATAAACCTGGCATCCACAGCGTTCCCATTTCCATCCCGAATGATTCCATCTTCTCCTTGGGACGCTGTCAAATCAGCCAAACTCTTTCTCGGCTTTGGGGGAGGTTCAGGTCGCTTTTCACTTTGGCCTAGTAAGTTTATGGCATTCGTAGACCTGGAGCTCACTTTGTGAATCCTCTGTCTAACGATCATGGCTTTAGCTGCTGCTTCGTCACAACTAGTCTTTCTTCTTGGCAGTGTGCTCATGTTGACTTCAGGAGGTGGAGGAGTTGGACTCTCGCTACTTTGACCTCCATTCGATTTAGCCCCACTGAACTTCCACAACTTCTTTGTCCCATTCTTCGGAGGAGGTTTAGGCGGTGGAGGATACCAAGATAAAGGAGGAAGCTGGACGTAATCTGAATCCGTGTCGAAGTTATCACTTACAGTTCTTGTACTAGGATATCTCCCTTGTTGCAGTTTTTCACCGAATTCCACGTAGTTCATTGGTGGACGAGGGTAGGCCTTTTCCTTGGTTGTGGAAGAAACTTCCCTACTACTTGTCACTCTCTTTACTCCGCTAATGTTATTGTCTTGTTGCAATTCACTTCTCGCATTCCGATGCACTTTCCTTAGACACTTAAGCGAAGCTACTTTTGGTGTGAGTCCATTAGACCCTTGACTTCCATCTGAAGACACCCCACACTTCCTAGAAGACGTAGACACCACAAGTTTATCTTGTTTCTTAGCACACACAACTCCTCCCCCTAGTTTCACACTACTGTTTCCCTTATTACAGCACTTATCTCTACTTCTGCACTTGCACCCGGGTTTCTGAGGCTCCACAGACTTAATGCAGCTGTACATCTTCCGTGGCTTGGGTTTCGGAGCGACAACTACACCGCCTTCACTCCTCCCTTCCTCACTTATCGTCGAGTATTCCTCCTCTTCAGTCTTATCTTTGCTTTGATTTGGAGGAGGAAGGTCTTCGCTGATCTCCCCATACACGTGATCTTCATCCCCCACATCGTCCAACTTGTACTCCTCCACTTCCTCCTTCATTGGAGAACTCTCAGAGATGTCCACAGCCTTTAGAGTCGTCTCGCTTGCCATCGATGGAGTGTTCTTCGTGTGTTTGTGATTATTGTGACCATCCACCGAATCTTCGGATGCGTCGACACCCCCAACTTCCTCATCCTCTTCGTCGTCCTCTGCGAGACACGAGTTGCACTCACAGGCCGCAGTTCTTGACGGACAATGACCTGCAGAACAAGACGAGGCTTCTTCACCTCCGATAGTTCGGACGAGAAGGGAACTTCTGCAAGGTCTCGTGTGGTGGGAATCGTCGTCACAGTCTTCGCAGTCAGAGTCGCAGTACCAATACTTGGCCTCGTCTTCTGTGCACTTGGCTCCTCCAGAAACTCCTGGATGGTGGTGAACTTGCCTCTGGTGGCTGAGGGACTCCAAAGAGGTTTCGAGAGATGTTCGTGAAGTCCCATTGTGCATGTGGTGGTGGTGATGACTGTGGCTATGTTGATGGCTATGATGATGCCCCTGAGCTCTTTCCGAGCCACAGCAATCACGTATCTCCAAGTCTTCTACAAAAAGTTACAAAAAATACTCGATTTTAGATTCAATGACCATTTTAAGAGTGAGTAGAGAACGGAGAGTCCCTACAGGGCATCGTCTTTTTCTTCTTCTAGCCTAGCTTAGTCTCATTTCCTGCATACATTAGTAGTTTGTAGTAGTAGAGAAGTAGTAAGGAAGGATGAGAGTGTGGTCACTTGCACCTGCACCACCAACAGATCTTTGTGTATAAAATATATAAAAGTACGTAAGTTCCCGTCTAATCTCCGAACACACCCTTTCTCACTCTCATGAATTGCATTAGAAAATTGTATCCTTCCTCCACTCTCTCATCCTTTCTACTTATTCTTCCATAATAAACTTTCATCTGAGAGGCTCCTCATCAAATCTCTTCCCCTGTAGGAAGCTTTATAGCCTTCACATCTGATGGTGATTATTTATGCAGTCAAAACTACTTTTTCCCATAAAAAGCCATTCTTCTTCAGCATCTCTCTCTCATATTATTCTTATAGCAGTGAATGTGTAAGCTACCTTCACTGCCGTCCAAGCTGTAAACTCTGTCCGAAACGATGCCTGAGGTTGTGTTCGAAGAGGCATTGCTGATGACAGACACCCTCTGATGATGACCCTCTCCCGTTTCCCCAGCGAGTAAAAGTCCATCCGCCCATAGGGACAGGTCAAGCATTTTTGTATCCTCATTCCGATGATTCGAAACCGAGCTGAGGAGTGTCGAATTACAACTTGATTCTCCCCCAGAAGCTGTACTGGCCCCGGAGGTTTTCGATGTTGCTGAGCTCACTGCACTCCCATTCGAAGTGGAGGAAGCTGAGGTTGAACTGTAGCCTGCGTCTGAGGATGCAGTACCGTTCACTAGGATCTTGTGATTCGACAGGTGGAATTGATGCGTGGAACGACACAAGAGGAGCACGTGTCTCGGAACGGATTCACTTGACGCTGTAAACGATAGCTTCTGCGTGGAGTTTGCCCAAGGAAATGCTCTTCCCCGAATTTCAAACTTCTTCCTCTCGAAGTAAAGCTTTGTAATGTTCGCCCAAAGGAAGGTAAGCCGAGGTTGCTCAGGGATTTCGTTACAGCCCACAGCATTCTGAAAGTAATGAAGGAAGTAGAGAGTATAAGTGGTGTTCAAATAAATTCCTCCGGGTAGTTCATTCAAGTTAATCAAAAGTCTACCTGGTACACTTCGATTCCTTTAGGAGTGACGCCAATCCAGGCAGGAGCGTCCTTTCCTTCTTTGGTTTTCAACGTCATTCCGAATAAATGCATGTTGTACTGAGGCATGACGGCACGAATGAACGCAAGTCGAGCGTTCTGCTGGCCGAGACCAGCCAACGCTTGATGCGCTCGGGTGATGGACGGTCCCAAAGATGAAATAAGACTCTGGGACGCAGGAGGCAGTGACTGAATCCATCTCGGTGGGAGAAGCTCTTGTGGTTTACCACTGCTACTACTGCTACTTTTACTACTACTGCTGGGTCTCCAGTCTCCGAATTCGGATTGCAAGGCATATGCCAACGATTGGACAATACTTGCCGGTGGGAATCTCGGAGCAAATGTTAAGTTTTGACGTAATTGAAGGTAGTAATGGTGAAGGGAGACGACGTCACTAAAAAGGAGAAAAGAGTCATCAGATATCACCATACGCATCTATTTCTGGCGTCTCATGAATATCTTCTGACATGATAGACAGAGCCCACACGCTCCCATAAAAAGTCTCGACCTCGCCCTATCTCAACTCCTTTAAGGTCCGACAATCCCTCACAAACTGATCAATGATCTTTCACTCTCATCTTTTTCAATTCATTCACAATTTGTTCTTCATTTTTTTAGTTAGTATCTGGCTGGCTCCCCTATACATACGCGTGGTGTCAGGAGTATGTCAAAATTACATGACAAATGATAACCTGGACGAAGACAAATGGTCTTAAGATGTTCTCTGTGGAAGCATTCATGGGAGTCCTTCAGTTTTGTCATATATTCTTTCTACTACTTGTTGTTACTAATATAAATTCTCGAGTCTATTTTTAGTTCTGTTCAGTAGGCAAATCATCAGAAAGGGGACAGGTCAGCTAAATCTGTAAGTTTGTCTCGAGACTTTGTTCTAGTTTTACACATTTGCCTATGGGAATCTAGGTAGGACGATAGAACTTTTGTTTACTATGGGGCTGTGGGAGTGTGTAAATGATACTCCACTGGTAATAAATACTTCTTATCCTCCGAACCGTTAGCAGTGTCTCTGCCACGAGGGTCAATTAGCGTTTTACAAGCTCTGTCAATCATGCCATTTAGAAGTACAAAGGTAGAATTAAGGAAGAAGGTGGACAGCAAGACAGCTCATAAATAACTTACAAATTTTGAGGCAGGGCATCCAGGTAGAAATGCACCCGACAATGGAACACCACCGGCAACTTCCCATCCTGTGTGTGTAACAAAATCATCACCGTAAATTAATCAGTTTTCAAATGGTAGCAGCTTATTCACTGCGTAAATCTCATGAGGGTGAAATTCCACGGAGCTCGAAGTGTAGTCGAAGTGACCTGTACCGTATGAGAGTTATGTGTCCTGTACACTTACGATATTTATTTTCCCTCAGTTGCATTTTGTAGTTAAGTGAAACTCTGCTGGTCCTCTGTGAAATGATCTCTTCCAGAGGACTCGTTAACATTTTTCCCTACAACTTCTCATGTCATTAAACAACTCTCCTTTACACATTTGACGAAGCATAATAAGAAAGAATGGTCTGGGCCCAAACCCATAGTCATACAAATGGATGAAGGAAAACATAAAGGATGATGGCCTACGCCTAATAATGGTCTTCTTCAACTTCTCAGCAACATTCTTTGGTTTTTGGTGCCTTCGAGGATTCTACAGGCTACACAAACTTACAACAGCCCAGGAAAGAATCAAGTCAGAGAGTCAAGACGAAGACCGGATCGACGAGCAACTTTAAAGTTTTGAGTACGTACAGGGACATATAGATACACAACATGCATATACAAGTATGAAGGGAGGGATGAGGAGGAGAGGCTTCCTCAGCACAAGATCATCATCTTAACTTTTTCTTCTTACGTCCAAGCTCAAGGAATGATGAGCCTGCTCGTAAAAATTTCAAAAGAAACGAGCTACCGGAATTGAATTCCCCCAGGGCTTCTCAACTTTTTATCTCTCCCAAAGTACATCCATTCCCTATTATAATTTGACCCATTCGAACACAACATTCGAACCTCTCTCTACACCCGTCTAATCCTAATGTGTAATCGCTCCTTGGCACGAACACCAACCCACAACTCTCCAGATTTCTATCACTCACCAATGACTCTCAAATCTCAATTCATTCCTTCACGACAACGACGATCAGAGTCAAGGGACACTAAAGATGCGTGCAGACATTCCCAAGACCTTCGTTTCCGGCCCCACCACCACCAAAGGACACATTTGTCACTGGAACCATTTATTGCAGTCTACTCAGTCTTTGTTCCTTCGCATATTCCTCATGGGAAAGGAATTTTTGGGTGCATCCTTTCCTCAAAGGAAGTCTCCATGTTTATCTACCACGCATTCCAGTCTAAATACTCACTTCCGCCACAATCACACCCTGCTACGCATGAAAGCAATGTAGAAAACATCTCTTGGAGGTACAAAATTCCTCACACAGTCTCCTCTGACTATAATTTCTGCCTATCATTACTCATTCATTCCTATCATCTTCGTGTCATCATGTCTCATGAAATTCATGATTCATATTTCACCCAGACACCAGACACAGAAACTTTCGTCATGAAAATTCAATTTAAAATCTATTGCCTGCAGTAATTCACGCAACTTTCTAACTTGCTGTGTATTCTAATCGAATCCCAATCTATAAAACAAGGCATTGAGTAATTTCCAGTTTCTTATCGACTAGTCAAATTAATCCACATACACGACAAGCATACGCGTAATAAGTACACGCAGATTGAAAAAACAATTAATTAAATTATTTGCCACATTAAAAAGCTATCAGCTGCGTCTTTATAACCGAGGTACACGTTTTTCATGTTTCCTTCTAAAGGCAATAAAGATAAGGGAAGGATTTTTCAACTCGGTCATATAAGAAAGATTCGAATCTGCTAAAAAGTCCACATTCCTCATGCCCTCCTGAGCAACAAAAGAGCCAGTCAAACGAATAAAACTAACTCTGTATGATCAATTCAGGCTCCGAGCTACAAAAGCTCGTTAGAGGCTGTTCTAAGGCTCATTAGAATTGCAAATACTCATCTCAGAAATTCCAAGCTCTGAGAATTTTAATCCTTGAACAAGAAAGATAAATCTAACACTGTCACTACCATTACATCCACCACCATTTCTTGCACTCTTTCCTTGAGTGCACAAGAAGCGTCCCATGTAGGCATATGAAATGAAGTGGGGATTCAATAAACCATTATAACGATGGACAGACAGGGTCATCACATAGAAGATGAAGTATCCTCTCACATTCTTAATCCGTAGCCAATTCAATAAGAATACATAAGAAATAGATTTGTGTGCTACAGTAACACTTTACACATTCGACGACGAGTCGAATGAATTTATCTCCACCACGTATCTTGGCCATGTGAAACTTAAAGCTCTTCACTCTATCTTTCATTCGTCTCTTCGATGGAATTGAAATACTGTCATTGAAATACACTATATACAAGAGGACTGAGCCTTAGGTGGATAGGCCACGCATGCGATAATGTTATGGATTATTGCATCTGACAGATCAAAATGATTGAATCCAACTGAAAAGGAATGACATTGCATTCCGTAGAAGGAAGACAGATAGGCAGCCTTACAAAAAGAGACATTCAATAAAGCATACCGAGTGCTACGTCAATCCTTCAAAAGCATTGTAACAAGAAGAAATTTTTATTTGAACTGGATTGAATAATTCGATTCACTCCAAAGAAGATGGACGACCGAGAATCAAGTTAAATCTATTAGGAAGCAACACTACACACATTGACTACATAGTCTCAGATGCGAGCGACCATCTTCTTTTACACGATCATACATCAAATTGAGACAAAACGAGACTAACCAAACTCATATTTAATAAATACCTCAACGTATAAATTTAATCACACTGGAAATAATAACCCTGCACGGTCTCAATCTCCAAATTACCATTATGATTACCAAAAGGTATTTCTGATTTATTCAAGCCATTAGCGATTACATTGTAAAATAAAAATGATCCATGATCCATTCTCTGGAGAGAAGTGGATAAAAAAACTTCAACCACCACCACTGGAAGCAATCTCGGAAGGAAAGAATAAAAAAACGAATCCTCATCTCGAGCTAACTACACAACAAGGCTGATGATGATGATCATTTTCGTGGCAGTGGTGGTGGTGGTGACTGTGATCTTTTCCAGCAGGTATTCCAAAACTAATGGCTAGTGAGGTAGAATAAGGAGAAAGGAAGGGCCACAAAAAGTTTCTCTGTAAGCTGTGCGAGTAATTTGAACATCTACGTAGAATACCTGGAGGAGATGAGAAGATGAAGAATTGAACAGAAGAATGTCTGATGCTGAGAAAATTATTTGATTATTATTATTCTCTACCACAAGATGAAGATTCTTCATCAATTGCTCCACATGCATGCATTCTATCTTTCAGAGACTCCTTATTTTTCATCCATTTAATACGGTTATTTGTTAAAGCTTTTTTCAGGCTTTCTTCTATTCAACCGTATCATCATCAAAAGATGGTCATTTATTTGTCCACCAAGGAATGCACGACACGTCTCACTTTAATAATAGGAGAGTCTCTTGTTGGGCAGAGAGTCCTTCGCGTCGTCGAACGAAGGCCCTGTGGGTACTAAAAGGTACTTAGTCTCCTCTTTTTATTCCTCCCCCCAGCCAGAGCAATTTGGATAAATCAGAGAACGAAAGACGACCACTTTTTTATGCACCTCAAATTAAATTCCATTACGGTCAATTAATAAATCAAAAGTAAAAACCAAGAAGAGCAACTTCCATTCAATTATTTTTATCAGCCCAATACTTCATTACTCATAAATTATTACACTGTACTCTCGACCATTGCGTAACCAGTGAGTTGTGTAATAATAACGATGCAATACAATTTAATAAGAGAATATGTCTCACACAAAATATGGAGCAGGTGTACGATCCAATAATGATTACCTGACCAATAACAACCGTGTGTGTATTTCCCTAAGTAAACTTCCTTCACATTTCTTTCTGCTTACATCATCCTCCTGAACTCCTTCAAGGCTAATTTCAAAATCAACTTGAGAAGAAATTTAAGACGTATTTTGTACTAGAGTCTACGCTAAGGAAAGATTCCCTGTACACGTTTAAACTGTATTGGCGAAGGAAAAAATCCTTTTTGAAATGGAAACCGATTCCCATCATTTCATGAAGCGTGGCCTTTTACTCTTAAAAGTATCCTGCAAACTCGTCGATCTTATTCCCTCGTTCATCATTTTCTTCAACCTGAAAAGCCCAGGTGTGTGCCATTGCTTTTGGTACACAGAAGTAGAAACGAAATCTATTCGAATGGGTAATCGCTTATTGATGGATTTGCCATTACGATGAAGGGACTAAAATCTCTCTCTCCTGCTATCCACACGTCCTTCGAAAAAATTTCACCCCTCTCAAAAATAATTGAAAACTCTCGGTTCAAAGAAAGATGTTAAAGTTGGACTTGGAGGAATGCAAGGCTACCAAAGGAAGCGTGTAATAAGACTCTGAAAGATAAACACCGGGAAAAAGGTCCACCTTCCTTACGAGCTTACGACCGTAAGATACTTACATACAACTTTTCAGTTAAAAAATCCACCTCTACTCATTCAGAAGGAAATCATTGGAGGGTTACCCGTTAAATCTAAGTCTAAAGGGCTCCTTCTTATTCCTACTGCACGTTAAATGCAGTATTTTTTCTCCTGAAAACAGAAAATGAAATAGTGACCACAACTGAAACGGCTGCCGCCGATGATCAAGAGCAAAAGAATTCCTCTGAAACTAAATGGTTCTTTCTATAACTTTCGGTAAATCCTAATAGCCAAAGTTGGTATGCGTTTCAATCAGACGCTTCGTGTATAATGTGAGGAGAACCCCTTTGACTACGAGAGTATGTTCCACCTTTCCAATGTCTCAGGTGAGGTCTTCTCACCTAAATTACGATGACATGCAATGCACCAAATCGCATTCTTCCTACAAAGAAAAGGGTATTTTATGAGTGTAAAAGCTAAGCTTGTCTTGTCATTTACATTCCTTCGTAAATATGAAAATATTTTCAGATCTTGTGAGGTTTTTTCAATCCTGGTGGGTTTTGATTACGACTTTCAACCCTCATGAGATTAGCGACGGACACCTTATATAACTTCAGATGAATTCAAACTTACAGTGTTATGAGTAGAGTGATGAGCTTGACTCGTGGAGGTTGACGCTGAAGACGTCAGCGTGGACTTTCCTTCCTTCGGAAAGTATTTGGACAATTTTGCATCTGGATCCACAAATACCCAGTCTGAACCTGTGTGTCAAAAATACCATTAAAGTGTTACTTGTGAAACCCGAAGCTCCTTAAATATATGCAATGCATCATCAATCCTTATTTAATTTCTCTGTAAAGTAAAAAGTAAAAAGCTATGCACAGTCCTTTTGAGAAACAAATACTTCTTGTATTAATACAATGTGTCAAATCCTGGTGAGTTAAGCACATATCGTATCATCATCGTTTTTGTTTGTTCAAAGCAATCCATCCTTTTACAATCCTAATGCTAATAGTTTAAGCGAACATTCATTTCCTTCGTTCATGCGAAACTGTACTTAGCAAGAAACCAATTTTGGTGAGGTTCAATGTAATTTATTAAGCATACACGAGTACGAGACAGAGATAGATTTGTGTCTTAATTGTTCTCTTATCCTCATTCCACAAGTGTTATCTTGTAGCAAAAAAGAAACTGGATTCACTTTCCAGGAACAATTACACATGAACTCTCACATAGCTCAAAAGCTGAAAGCTAATTGTTAGTAACTTGGCTTCATCTCTACAGCCTTTATCTTATCTGGGAAGGAAAGGAATGTCCACCTTAAATGCTATCCAGCATCTTATTGCACCTGCCATAATGTAAAAAAGCTTAATTTCCATACCAGTTTTGATAGCAAGTCCAAAAATCTGTGGATGGACGACTCCTCGTGCTACCAACTCCCCTTCCACTCGATTCCATATTGCGCTGCAAGTTGTCTTCCCCTAAATTATACAAAAGTCAATTAGCCATTCTCACACCTTTAATTACCAACACGTACACACGTCTGTCCTTCCTTTCACATTCCATTCCCCATTTATAAACATTTTATAATGCAATCATAACTCATTCTCCCATTCATTCATAAATTTGTACCACCTCAACTGCTACTAGATGAACTCTCATCCCCAATCTACACAAGGCAGTCGTATGAAATCCTTTTAAGCTATACCTACTCTTTGCTAGACACACTTCCATAAATATTCATCGCAGCGTCGAATAATCTCTTCATACATCATATCGTAGATTTGTGTGCTTCATCATTGAATATTACTTCTTTCTGGCCTAGCAGGGTTGGGTTGGCCTGGTCCCTAAAGTCATATTCCACACGACCATTACCTCAATAACTAACTATCTTCTCTTTGCCTACGTACGTAGTCGCTCAGAAATTCAAACATTTTTTGGTGTCTTTGAAAGCATAACAATATTTATGGTAATTAACTGAGCATACAAGACATGAAAGTATTAAATGACACTCCACGGATAATTAGAATTTCGGAATGTGAGGTGTAATTCATCGAAGTGACTGTTAGTACTACTCTCGACACTTCAGCCTGCACACATAATCTTCAGCTCTTTCATTAGTGATTAGACAAGAATGCTAATAGCTGCACATACACACGCGTTTACAGGTTTGTGTACATGAATGCTCAATTATTATTTCAAATTCAAACAATTTCCTCATCAACCTAACATACAGCTTCTACACACTCAGCCTCTGTTTTTACAATAATTGCTGATAATTGGTTCAGATTATACGTAAATTTTTCTTATTTCAATTCTAACTTACCTCGATTGGAATAGAGATGGTCTCTCCAGTCAGAAGTTCGACTGTCACACACCGATGATTGTTCACTGCTCCGGCACAATTCGCATTCAATCCCTCAACAACGGTCCCGTTTCGCATAATGATGGTCCACTCGCCCCATTATTCAACGCTGGAAATTCCAACAAAATAGTATGAGATGTCAAATTAATCCCAAGATTACAAGTCATGAACTAGTCATTACAATGAAGGTTCTATCGGCTATCTTAGATCGAAAGGAATTCCACGCGCACACTATCCTATAAACTGACGCCTTGTTCCTCTCACAACGCTAACAACAATGTACAAAAAAGTATGAAATTCCTCACAAGCGTCCTTTTGTTCGTTGTGGAATGCACGAGTCATTTTTTGCACCACACACAGCAAGCAACTACAATTTATGTGCAAGTTATTACTACCACACAATAATATTATACACTGTATGCCATGACATGGGCTACTAACCAGTAACTAAAATTCTATCCAGAGAATAAAAATTCCGTTTCATTTCATAAGCACAATAGGTAGTGTGATTGCCATCAAAAGAATCTCTCTTGTCTGTCTATCTTACGTCACTCTGGTACAATAACGCATGCAATACATCAAATTATGATCACCATCGTGGCTTTTAATTTGGTGCTATTCATTCCTGTGCTACTAGGCATGTGTACGTCCTTACTGTGTGTGACTCCTATGTGTATTTCTATAGATTACTCCTACATCAAAAGCAGGGTGATTTCTGCATATGAATGGATTAATAAAGAACACATACACAACTATACAAGCAAGAATATAAAAACCGTCATTAAAAAGGGATGATCAAATTTCTCGACATGAAATAAAGATATCACATTTCACTGCAAACACAACTGACTAATTACATTTTCGTGTACAAATATAAAATGTATGAAATAGTTGGAGGGATTTTTGCCTCCATATTAACCATGGCTAATGCTGCTATCATTCATTTTTTGCATGAAGGAAGTAATCAAGTCGTGCAAATGGAGTCTATTGTGTGTGTACATTACATCACTGCTGCATTCCTTACGAAGGAAGGAATTCCTTAGACGGTGCAATGTACTTTATAAACACTTTTGTCATCTCGCACAATGTTAATATTAAAATCGTAATAACCCTTGTGCATGCATATTTTAGATCTGCACTGTTTACTGATTCAAAGACCTTCGGTTGTTGTTTGTTATTATTGCACGTATTTGTGCGTGAGCTGCCATTAAACTAGCAAAGTAGTTTGGTCGACATTCGAACAATTAAAGTCACACTTGGTTTAATTTTTAAATGACCAGAAACATACATTCTTCTGTCTTCTAGGTATAATCGCGAAGGATTAATACAATGTAGTTGATGCAATCACATGAAATAACATTTTGCTACCATGAGCAAAACCGTCAATTACGCTCAACATTCCGCTCTAACCTTTCTACTGTCATTAAAGTTTTCATTTAATAAGAAAGGAAATAAATAAGCTTTGTGCACATTACCAAATTGAAATACCCCTGCGAGAGAGTAAATTAAATATACTTAATTTGCCGTTGCCTAACCTAAAGGTAATTATATGCAGCCTGAATTGAAGACTGTAGAAGACCTTTATTATTTGGCAGGAATGAGGATATGAGGAAGAATGTCACATTCTTTAGTTTGTAACATTTTTACTCATCTTTTTATTCTCCATCTCCATTCACATATTCTGCTGTAACCTCAAACTGTTTAAAATTTAAATGTTAACAATTTTACATCATAGTTTACGACTTCATAAGGATAACCTGATCATAAATAATTTCTTGTTGCTCGAAATTATCTTGTACAATTATTCCTTAAATGCTACGCAGAAAAGAAATCTGCTTACGGTCATCCAATTCCAATGTATATTCGTCCTTCATTCGGATCGTTCGTGTGGCATTCCCAAAGCACTAGCGTTAGTAAAACTTGGTCCCCAGTTATTATAAATCTCATTGAATTTATGATCCATCGTTTTCAATCAATACAGAGGATCGTTTCATGAAGAACCACAATATTTTATACTACGCTATTCACTAAGGATTTCACTTTCTCAACGGGAACAAATCATTCATTTATGTGTCCACGAATCTCTTCTTTTGTGCATAAATCAAACACTAAAATTACAGCTGCAAGTATAGTTAGGCTCTCAAATTGATCAAGTATCATCTCAATAATAATAATAAATCATACACTTTGCCATACGCCACACGAATACGTAGATGAATATACACCAGTGTAACTTTCACTAGGACAATTTTTTTCTATCAGTTGAAATCCAATCAATAAGTTATTATTTCTATAATCAATCTTTCGAAAGAATGTATTTGTCAATCTTCTTCAATACAAAATATTGATTGGTGTGTGTGCGTGTGTGTGTGTTTGTGTGGATGCATGTGTTTATTGAGGATTGATTTCCAATTGCAGCACTGGGTCCGTAATGGATTTCCTGTGTTTGCTGATCATTCATGCATTTATGTTTCGATTCCTGAGACACTTGAAAGGAAGGAAGAAACAATCATATCTACGGGGCTATTGTTGTTTTGATTGTTGGTAGACGGAGAGAGAAGTTCTTGTCGTTAAGAATGAATGTCTTCGACAAACCCAAATAGTTTCACTCGGTCACCTCATTGGTATGAGTTGACCACTGTGGAATGCGGTTCACACCAACCACCATCACATTCGTATACACACACAAGAGCGCTAGAAAAGCTTGCCAAGTAGTGCCTAAGAACAAGAACAACTCTGCAGCAAGTCTTTTTGCACAAATCACGACTACTGCTACAATATTATATTGTGACCACTGCTTATTACACGACTACTGCTGAATAAGAGACCGTTTGGCACTCACTTTTCTGCCAAGCATTTGAGACCTTCGCAAAGTCCCTTTGACACACTGCTACAGACCAAGGTGATCTTGATGTCCTAATGTTCTTCGTGGAATACTCGGACAGGTCACTGTCGAAATATTTGACCGTGATAATTTCAACAAATCGAAGCACTTTTGAATCGCTGCAACGAGCGAACACTGATTAAAAATGGGGATAATAAGATGGATGATGTGCAAATATCGGAAATGATGGCACAGGGTGATCTCGTTGTTGGAATGAGACTGACACTGCCTCGTGGACAAAGTGATATCGAAGGTCTGGAGAGCAATAGAGGCTCCAAAAGTGAAGTTGAAGGGGTTGGTGGAATGGAGAATGGAATGAAGGGATGTCTCAAGACTTTTTGGTAGTGTGTTGGGTTGAGCCCACGCAAGGAATAATGGTCGACACCGACCGAAGTTATAGAGACTTGGTGGTTATATCTTTACTAGCAGAGAAGAAGTTCTTCGAAGAAGGACCAGTCTTCAACAGAGAGTTATGCTTAGGAATTTGCCCTTTGGGCTCACAAGCTACCTCTACACATTATTGAGATTGGTTCCCGATCTGTTCTACGACCAGAACCACTTCTTACTTCAAGTTCAGCGAGAAGAAGAGTTGTTGTTTGAACTGTGTGGTGTGGATAAATAAATGCAACAGGTAAGACGTAAAGAGCTCGTCAAGACATGAAAAACTTCTTTCTTCAACATATTCTGGCCAAGAAAGGAATGTGGGGTGATGTAAGGATACACAGGGTTACTTGCTTTTTCATCCCCTTCAGGAATCCTCCGTCTTTAAGCCAGCCCCTCTCTCATATGCCGTAATAATGTGGGAACACACCCAGAATACCTGAACAAAATTCACTATCTCTTAAATAGCGACAAGGTGCTAGTGCCACCCTGTGTAGCTCTTTCATCTCTCTACCTCTCCTAGCTCTCCTTTTACTATTACTAACCTCTACTTGGTCTATGGACGGATGCCTTGTGGTAGAGTACAGCATAGCAGTTGTTCAACTCTCTTTCAAAGATGAATTTTTATATTCTCGCTTGCTCCATCGTCCCCTTTATACTTTGTCTCGTAATCTTCAGTTTGTGTACTCTCTAATACTTGTTCACTCCTAAAGTGTTACTGAATAAGTTACTCTCCAGTCGCAGCCCAAATCTCTTCCAGTACTAAACTCCTTGTAATAATCTACTAATGTAATTTGTGCTCTAGCTGTGTCCACGTATCCACTGAAATACAAAACCTTTAATGAGTTGCATACATTTTTTCATGCCATTTCCTTCATTTACAAATGTCTCACAAATCTCCCACTTCCTTTTGTTTGCTGTCATTCACATAAAATAGAATAGATGACATCATTTCGCAAATTGCTTGCAAAATGGCTTTGGCTCTACCTTCTTTCCCCCATATTTTTGGGCTTATTTTGTAAACACAAAAATCTAGCGAATAATCTTATCGAATAGTCATAATGATGATAATCCTAAAGAATAATTTTCTAGCAATAAATTGTTGTCATAAATGTATATAATGCATACACATACATAGTATAAGTATGTGTGTTCATTTGAATGCATGACATTGTGATGGAGATCGAGATGGTCATCTAAAAGATCCCATACACAACTGGAAGTCTATTTTTATGGCTGGGTGCCCCCTCAAAGCATTCCTGGGATGTACAAAGTAAAAAGTGGACTTGAAGTACCTTACCCTGCGTGGATGGAACTGGCCTTCATCATCATGGAACATACAACCGACTTATTTTAGATCTCTTCTGCACATCTGGCAGCTCTCTTCTTCTTGAGTGCAGAGATTTTTAAAGTTTCTTTTTTGTTCTGAGTTATGCCTTGAAGAATATAAACTCGAAGAGTCTTTCCCTTGAGGGCCCATTCATTCTGCCCCAAGACTTTTTCTCCCTTATAAATAGCCAGCTGTCTTAACGCTCAAAGTTTTCATATGAAGAATAAGACTCCTTTGAAAAATTCAATTCAATGATGATGAGATGGTCGTTTGGATTTCTTCCGGAGGCATTGGAGTTTCGGACTACCACTTGAAGTCCAGTGTATTTATATTCCTGGCAGACGCCCCTCCTGTCCGTCAAATCACGGCTTATGCAGTGTACGTAATGATGATGACTCTGACCCTGTCCTTGACCCGACAGGTTCAATCGTTAACTCTCCACGAGACGAAAGCACGTACAGTATCATTATTTCTACGAGTAGAAAACACTTTTCTCCTTCAGAAACAACGAAAACACCATGTACACATGCACATTTACATCAAAATACAAATTATGAGACAACCTCCTATTTGTTTCCCATTAACTTCAGGCAGAATGCCTTTCAAAAGAATTTCCAAATTGACTTCAACAAACCCACCTTTAATGACACTCTCAAAGTCTCAAGTAATTGCGAGAGAGAGAGAGGTGGAAGGGACACATCATCATCCAGATGGATTAGTGGAGACACGAAGTATTTTACTCTTTGTTTCTTACATTTTTATGGGCTAAAACTTTTCTCTCTACCTAAACAACGAACCACAGTACAGTTATTAAAAGTAGCTTAAAGATAACTTCCCCGGAATTCACGTTCGTTTCATGCAAGAAGAAGGATGCGTTTAGCCAATCATCAATCTGTAGTCATTTCTTCAAACAAAGCTTATTATTGCACATCTTTCTTTCGTGGCATCTGACCAACAAAGACTAACTAGTACCTTTAAAACTAGACGTTTAATTTAGTACCCTCGGAAATACCTGTGCTGCCTGTGTTGTCTTTGAGTGAAAAATGCAAATGTAATTGGAAGTAAAAGCGTCAGTCAGGATGAAAGAGTGGTTGATTCACTCACTCACATCATCATCATCCTCCACTACTACCAGTAGTAGTAATATTATTTTTGTACGGGTGGAAAATAAATATAATTCCTGTAACACAACTCTTCCTTAAGAGTTTAAGAGTGTGGTGATCACTGCTTAACTCTCCTTGCAATAAGCCTTACTTTACTACTACTCCACTACTACTACTGCACACACACTGACTATTATAATATAGTCAAACTACTATTGAAGCTGAACCTGAGATGAAGAAGAGAATCAGGTACAACTTGAAGCAACAAAAGAAGCAGAACAATCAAGTCTGGCAGATGGTTCATCTTCATACTCGTCTCATAAAGTCATTCTCTTGCCAAGTTGGAAGACATTTTTGTGCTTGCGATAAATGAATATGTCTTATTGCGTCAATTTACTAAGCTTTCTCGACTATGCAAATGCCCCTTCTGATGAATTCATGAATTGTGGTTGCCTCACCTAAGGAAACTCGCGCAGAGTCAGCTACAGGCTGCCTGGGTGTGGAGTTCATCTTTTTAGCCAGTGGGTGTAACTTTTTATTGGATGGAATTCCTCAACGTCCCTCCTAAATTGTTTGGCCATTCAAACTGGACACTGGAAGAACTTGAATTCCATCGTCTTCTTAACCTTGTATGGATGAACAGAGCAGGTTTTTTACTAGGAAAAATTCGCATTCAGTTCTTCATACTGGATGGAATGCAGGAGTATGACGGTTTATGTAGCAATAGCATCATTGAATTGGAGATTAATCCTTTGAACGGACTTTATACTGAGGAAGATACACGCTATCATATCTTTACAAGACTACAAGTAACTGTGTGGTAATGGTGGTGGAAATGATGGTATGCGAAATGGTGGAGACCAAAGAGAGTCACAAAAATGCAAGGAATCTCACTCCCCTTAAAAAGTCATCGTGTATAATCATCTTCATCTCATACATCTTTTCATTCCATTAGTCAATCTTCTTCATGTCTCAGTTGTTCACTGTGTTCAATTGTAATTTTGTAGCGGAAAGAATACAACAAATCTTCTCTCTGTGCATTACTCGCGAGTCGCGACTAAGGAGACTCTCTCAAGAAGATGAGATCAGCTCTGTGATGTCTACGAAATCGATTTTTCATGCCTCGTTCTTTGTATCTACGTCAAGACCCATTTCTCAAATCCTGTCATTAATCCACTTCAATAAATTCACAAAATGGAAATGAGAAAGTCACAAAAATAATAAAATTATTCTCAAAGGATTAAAACACGACATATATACAATTTTTAACGATTCAAAGACAAAAGGCAACCTGTTGAGATGAATTTTAACTGGCTGGATAAAAAACTATTAACAAACACACACACACACACATGAATTCCTTCTTTCCTAAACAACCACAGAAGAACATACACATACACCACCCTTTTAGTTGATTGTGAAAAGTCAAGTTTTAAAGTCAAACCAGACGTGTGTAGGGTACTTTTGTACGGACTACGGACAATATTATTCTTCTTACTTAAGCAATGATCATGAGAGACCATCTTTTCCTTGCACATATGCATCTCACAGATCACACAACAAATACACACACGTCCATTCTCTATTGTGTTTCTTTTCTTACAAAAAATTCTCCTGAGTTCTGACATTACTGTGAATGTTTGAATATTCTTATAAACTCGCTGAGGGAATTATTTCATGCATGTTACGACACAGCCCAAGCTGTTTTCTTAAGGAAATTATAAAAACCATAAATTATTGTGGAGATTTACGACAGCCAGAAAAAATAAAATATTTAAAGGTCCACATACTTCTGAACTGAAGATGAGTGTTGAAAAAGAAGTCTCTGACAATTTTTCTTTTACCACATGCATGCTTTATAAGCTGTCCATACTCACGAGTTGGTTTATGACTTATATGAGGCCTGGAGAAGGAAAAAAGTCTTCCAAGGCTGAAAAATCTCAGTTCCTAAAATAACAAGAGATGTGTTTTCCACAGTGAATTTTTTGTGTGAATTCTTTCAAAGGTCGCTTTTTTCATTTGGAAAGAGGCATGAGGAGCAGCAGCAGGCGAATGGACAAAATAAGTCCAAGGAGAGACCTTCGATGAAAGGGTTCCCTATTTCCTCGTCATCTGCACCTGTCATCTCATCATCATTCCTGGGGAAATGAAGGGCCCTTTCTTCCTGAATTAAAATTCCTAGACGATGAACCACAACTGGAAATTGCCTCCTACGAGAGACTTCTTCTTTTGAGAAAGAAAGTGATTATTGAAAAGACCTTTTGTGAACAATGAAAGTAGCTGTAATTGTTTTTCCTGGGGTGAAACGCAACTCACTAAAAAAATGGAAGTCTTGTGTAAAGTATCATTGGCTACTGGCTCCTGGCTACTTTACTATTACTTCAATAATTGCCTACGATTCTGCATTATTCATACGCATTTCTTTCCTCCTCTCGGATGATTGCGAAAACCAGTCTAATTTCCAAAATTACAAGGGAAGAAGCAGAAATTAGTTGGATATTGATGATGATAGCTGCCAAACTGCCAAGCAGAAGTCTGTCAGACTACAGTTTCGTGGTGACCATGAAAGAGACGGAGGGCTGGTTGTGCAGTCTATGAACGGAATGCTGTAACAATTTTGTTACATCGATTAAGCAGATCGAGAGCGAGACATCTTTCCAACTATTTTCGGACTTTTCCGATCTTTCAGAGCCCGGTATCCACTTCTCACTCCGCCTCAGCAAGGATCAGCGAGTTTAAACTATTTTGACGTAAATCCTCCATAACATTGGACTGCAATACAATAACAATTTGGCCTTCAAACACGCTTCCTCTGGTAAGATTTGCAGACCTTGTAATTTCTCATGTAAACGAGTTATAGTGTGAATGATTAGTTGTTCTTAAAGACGCAAATTATTCAGTCAGATTAATTTTTTCTTTTGGGAATCAACGAGCGTTATGAAAAGTAATGGTAATAATAATTATTAGAAGAACTACGTAGAACTCGGGTTCACTATAGATCACGAAAAGTT